>CM075858.1:77337413-77569913 GCA_037975125.1 Latrodectus hesperus | reverse complement strand
GCAGTGGTAAATTATAGGTTCATTTTCTTTCCCTACTGAACAATTAAAATTGATTTCTGTTTCTGCTTTCAAGAGACCTTTCTATTGAGGTGGCTGCTTGAGAGTTTTCTCGGATTTCCTACTCTTGATACGTGAATAGACTCCACTATTTAAGGAAAGTTTTTACGAGAAGTTACACGCGACGAGGCATGTAAAAATACCTTACTACGATTTTCAGCTTTTAGGTTACACGCTACACGGTATCAAAGTGTATTTTGTTGTGGCATTTGCTATGCACAGAGTATGCAATCGCTATATCTAATGACCTCTTATTGCTGTAAGTGAAAGTATGAACAGGAATGGGAGAGTTTGTGTGCCTTCTTCTTCACTTGGCTGTGTACCAAAAATAAATTAAGTATTGGCTGTTTTTAGCAGTTTCAGCTCATCAGAAAGAGATAAGTTTGGTTGCTTATTCGCTCCATGATTGCTTTTTTTACACCTGAAGACTAATTCAACGTTCACGCTTGAAGTAGGAATCAAACCCATGAACTACTAAGTTGAAGTAAAGAACTCTAATAATTGAACTGTCAGCTCGGTTCTGAAAAAGGCAGGAATTAAAATAACAAAACATTCCGCATGAACATATTTAAATGAAAAAGTAGTTACTACTCATCCATTTCTGTTTAGAGAAAAACTTCGCACATTCCTTTTAGCCAAAACGGGGGAAAAGAAAGCAAGTAGCAAGGAACATCTTTACGTATGGTAACAAGAATGTGAAATTTATATTCTTATTTTATCTTCATTTTTTTGTTTATTTGCTGTGGGACCAAACAGCTAAGGGTCTTTCAGCAAAAGAAAGCAAACATTCACATGACCTTATATTGCATTTGTACCAGATTCACCTTACTATATATTACATTCTGGCAGAATTATTAGACTGCATATTCAATTTTGGCAGAATTATTTGACATTATATTACATTTAGGAAATTTAGTGTTTTGCCTTATGATATGTTTCAACATTACTAAAAGAATATTTTTAATGATCTACTGAAAACAGGAAATTTTCCCGATAAAAGTTAACATTTTCCTATCCAAGATATTAAAATCTGTTTTATACAATGCTTTTAATTATATGTCACTAACATTATGCTTTTCAAGTATAAGACTAGAACATAATCTTTATGAATATTGTGTTTTTTCATAATCTTATTCATGAAGATTCTGTTGTATTGTTCTGCAATAGCATTTTTACCCACTAACATTGAGTTCAATTAGAAACTACAGTTCAAAGCCGAACCGTTACAAACATCAACAAATGAAGAGGGTACGTATCTATGAATTGAAAAATTAAACCACCATTAGTTCCGGTTTTAGTTACTTCAATCGAAGTAAAAGTATCATTTGGAGCTATTGGTACACACTTATGGACAACAATATATAATTATTTATTATATTTACAACTTTTACCAAACATATTTTAATCTCAGTAATATTTCTGCACTACTGGTTCGAGTACAGTTTTATCTGCTGTTGATTATTTTATTTGATTACAATGATTTGTGAACTATTTCTTTGTAGATATATCTCTCCCCGGTAATCAAACATCCATTTCTTTGTTAATTGATTCAAAAGGTATAATTATTATAGTAAGGTATATTATTTTAATTAATGAATTAATTAATTATTTTAATCAAGCGCTGGATAATTTATGTATATTTTTGCATTGAAAAAACCTCGATAATCATTTTTTCCAAAGCCGGGCACTTAGCTGACGAACCCTATGCCATAACAAGGCTAGAAACTCATTTGTCGTTACCCAGCGGGCAACTGTGGACCAAGTCACGGAGGCGAGTAGCGTTGCCCGCGCCATACCACCGCATACCACGTTTATAGGATGGGCCGCATTTATACATCATCACAGAAGAAAGGACAGAGAAACACAGAGGGAACAGAGAAAGAAAGTAACATGCATGCCCGAACTGGGATTCGAACCCGGGACCCACAGCTCAGGAATCAGGAGAGCTAACCGCTCAGCCATCGATCGACACCTCAATAATCATTGTGTTAATTTATTTCAATCTTTCCTGATACATGAATGAGGTAAAAATTAGGGCATATGCTTCTTTTAGGATTTAATGTTTCATGGGGTTATTTCATTCCCTCTAAATTTGTAATTTCATTCACTATTCTGAATTTGATGTATTAAATTTTGTTGAAAAATTTTAGTCATCATTTTATTTATTTACGTAAAATAAGTGCTTCCTTATTTTGGAAAAAAAACATTGATTTTGAATTTGTTCGAAGAAAAATTAGGACCGTGGTACTTTAAGGTAATTTTCCGGACGGTAAACAAATAGGTGGTAATTTACTTGCAGATTACCATGGATTGTTGCATTCATTAGTTATTTGGAAAAAGCTTTTCGTTTTTCTTCCAGTACATTAAAACACATAAATACATCTTAAAAATGACTCAATTGCTTCAAGAAAAATGTAAACAATTTTTTTTTAGTTTTTAAATATGTAGTTATTGTTTTAGCCTTTATTTTTAATACTTATTTACTGAACAATTTTACAGTAATTATTGGTAAATAAAAGCAATTCGTATAAAAATTGAAAGTTTCCTATAAATTTCTATAAGAAATGAAAGTTAAACATGCGTATACGATTTTAAAGTTCTTATTAATGTCTGTATGTATTTTGTTTATCATTTGTAGCAAAATACAAAGAATTGTCAAAATTTATCTATTTCTCTGTGCAATTTATTTATTGGCAAAAAATTTAATTTTACAATGTACATTCTTTAATGCATCTTACCTGATGGGAAACAAATGTATCTATTCCTTGAATATAAAAAATGTTTTGGTGGATTGAGGAGCCATTTGTCACTTAGTTTGTTCGTTTAATTCTGAAATAAAATATCGACCCACATTCACACTTTTTCTCCAACATATGAACCCAGCTTATATATAGTCATAAAATGAAGTGTTAACTGGCATTTCATTTAATTCTCATATCTAGTGACAAAAAAGTCACTTTGTCACCAGATTACCAGTTTTTATTCACCAACTTCAATATTCTAATTATAAACTAAAATTTCACTATGAAAATATTAATTCTATGAAGTACATAAGAAAAATGCAATTATATTTGTTGTAACGTTCATTGAAATTAAAATTGGGTGGCATTGAAAAACACTTCTTGTCTCTTCCTTATTCCAATTGATAAACAGCGACATGTTGGCTAAATCTATGAACTCGGCTGTTTTCAAACAATGGCGAAACACACCTGGACAAGATACAGCTGGTTTTTCTGGCAATCAGTCAAATTGCATTTCGAGAAAATGCGATAAAGTTTGATGCCCAAGATCTGCTACAGGTCTAGAAAAATGACCACTGTGGAATCTGACAAGAGGAGTTTGTTCACGTGTAGTTCTTGCCCCAATCAGAACAGTATCACGAAGGTTACAGTCATAGCACTCGCGTAGTGTGACCTTTCTGTAAGAATTGATTTCTAGTTTGACCTGAGAGGGCTGAGCTTTGACAAAGAAAGAAATAACCTAATAGTGGATTATTTAAGGTTGGCAACTCGGTCTATCTGCAATTTCGTTTCCGTAAATATCCGTTTATGACTACACTGAAAGAAAAAATACATAATTATAGCCGTTTAGTAAGTTAAGAAACCGAATGTTGAAAAATTTTAACTATCCTTTTGTTACCATACATCAATCCTTCAGCCAAATGAGCTGGGTAAATAGTTGGAACATGGTGACAGAATCCTGATGATGACTGATATTGTCATTGATATAATGTATCAAAAGCCTGAAGACTTAAAATAACTTACATAAATTCTATTAAATATGAATGCGGTAATCTAGCGAATAAAATTCTTTACTTAACAATAAATAATCTTGAAATCTAATTTTTTTATTCTATTTGTTTGGTATTTACGTATTAGCCTCACCATAGCCAATCACTTAACAACTTACAAAACTTAATCAGAATTAGCGCTTAACCAATAATTAGAAATTTTTTTATCTGATTATGAAAAATGTACCTTATAATTAAAAAAAGAATTACTTTAATTACAAGATTTCGAAATTCGTTCTACTTAGAAATCTGCAGTGACTTTAATACGTAAATATCATTTGTTTTTATATAACTTGTAAATTCCCCCCCCTCTAATTTTAATTGAATTTGCACTGATAATCCTGATTTTAAAACCCTAATTGGATTATTTTAAAGTTGAAAACTGTTGCCAGGTTATTTTTTAACATCTACCTCTCGTTTTACCATCGGATCGACATTTTCACACACAGCGTCACGTATTCATAAAGAAAGAGAAAAAAGATTTCCAAGCAATTTTAATTTCGAAAACTCAATTTTTATATTTTTTATTGATGGAAGTCAGAGAAAATGCCTCGTGCACCACAAAGTATACCTCGATGCTTACAAATGTTAGTACATTCAACCACAAAAGCATTTACAAGACAACAACTAAAGAGTTGAAAGTTTAAATGTCAAATAAATTTCCGTAAAACACAATCATTTCAATACTCCTCAAAACATTACAACAAATGGAAAGATTTCAAATCGGTTTTATAAGCTGTCCTGCATATACATTCAACCTGCAGTGCTGCAAAATTGTGCGATAGTTTTGTAAGAAATTTTTTCAAAAAAATGTTTGTGGTTAATATTCTTTTCTTAGTAATTTTTTTCTATAACAATGAAAATTCTGTTTATGTGGTCTTTCTTTTAAGGTATCTTTGAAATTTAATTCTAAGAGAGAGACCTAAATATAACAGATCAAACCATCTGAAAAAATTTTTATTAGGGGTTTTTACATAAGTTTTCTTAGATAAAAAAGTTCGAATCTAGTTGAATGAATTGTAGCTGCGACCACCAATTCAACGAATCTTTGGTTCGATTCCCACTTTAAGCATAGATGTTTATTATGATTCACGTTTGCTTCTTACCGATGTTTCAAACAAATGAGCCCTAGTATGCAAAAAAGATTGCATATCAGCACTCGTCAAACCTAAAAAAATCTGTATAGATTAGGCTTGCAATATAAAATTATTCGTCATAAACAATTTGTCTGAAAAGAATCTTTTTTTTATTTATAATATAATACTGTATATTTGAATATAATGTGAATTTCATTGAAATGAAATTGTAAAAATGTTACTCCTTTTAAGCAATTGTAAAGTAGCTCTTCGAAATAGAAATTTTTTTAAAGGAAGTATATGTGTATGTTTAGAATTTGTTTTCACAATGCCTATTTAACATAAAAAGATAACATTTTCGATACCTAATTTACATTTTTCAATAATTTTAAAGCAATTTTCGATAAGAATTCACAGATTAAACTATTTATAGTTTTATACTGACGTCATTCAATGGTTGAGTTGTCATGTGGACAAGTAGTTTTTTTCCTGAAGATAGTAAATGAAATTAAATCGATTAAGGATGAAATTAAATCGATTAAAGCGATTAAGCGTTACTTAAATTTGTTTTGTATCTCTGTTTCTTTAATTAAAGCATTATTTTGTGTCGAATTTAATCGAAATCACAATCGTCTGTTTTCTGACGTCATGATTTAAAAATGCCTTTAAGAATTTATTTAGAAGATAAATGAAAAAGAAAACGATATTCTCTCTTTCGGCTGTTGCCATGTTCTAAATTCTTGTCACTTACAAACAAAATTTTTTCGGTTGGCAAAGTCTTAAGAGATTAATAATAATTTATTAAACTTAATAGAGGAATTAATCTAATGATGGAAATTTTAAAACCTGAACGATAACTCCAACAAAAGTAGAATGTATTTAGTTTATTACGTCTGGTAGCCATTCTAGCTGAATGACCTCATAATTTACAAATAAAATTTATAATTTATTTTAGAGTTATCTGAAAAAAACTTGTTGTCATAAAAAAGAACTCTTTCCTGGTCAGGTGATCGACCTCCGTGAATTCTCGGCTTTTCATTTGCGGATCGGTCAGAGAAAAAGCAATTAAGAAAGTAGGTTCCTTGGCGATTGCGAGCTTTTCGTAGATTTTATTGCATATTGAACTTCTTTTTTGGTATTTGATACCAGAGATGGCTGACATCTTTTCTATAATATCCCAATCATCATGTTTCCAAAATATGTCTTTCCTCAATCGTCTTTTTCAATCTAAATTTAATACAAGACAACTGCCCACTTAGAAAATACTTTATTTTGGACTACATACTTCTATTTTTGTTTTTCGGAAAAATCGTTTAATAATATTATTTCTACGTATGATGAGGTCATTGTTTTTATTTTAAAGGAGACAAATTTTATGAATGTTTTAAATTATGTTATTAAGTCCAAAGTATAAGAAAAATAAAATATTTGAAATTATTTTCTTTTAAGTACGATTTTTTCAGAAAAAAAGCATTACAAATGATATCACAAAATTAATCCATGAAAAATTATAAATTTTTCTTAGAATGTTTGATATACTTTAATTTTTGAGATGAATTAAAAGTTTAGATATACATTAAAAATATTTAATAACAGAATTTACTATAAAATTTATATTTTACCTATTTCAGTATTTTATTAAAAATTTTAGTCTTTTTTTAAAATTTTTTATATGAAGATAGTAAACTAAGAATCTATATGTAATGATAAGAAATTTAAAACTGTAAATTAATTGATTGTTTTAATATAAATTTGATAATTTAACATATTTTTATGTGCTTTTGGCTTAATGATAAATTTTAAAAATTTATTATTTTTATTAAATAAAGATATATATATATTATTAAAAGCAATAAGTTTATTATGTATTAAATATTTTCAGTGATGAAATTTATAAAAAAATGCGATAATAATTATAAATTCATTTACAATTTTGAATTTTTTTCCATTTTTTTCAACTTTAATAATTGGCTTTTAAAATACTAACTAACCAATCTAGGCACTAGATTTAATCAAAAATATCGAATCATGAATTAGTTTTATTATTCGAACCTTAATTTTATTTATGAGTAAAGTTTGAAATTATTATTAATGAGAGCTGTTTACAATAAAATTTAAGTTTAAATTTTGAACTCTACATTGATTAAATATGTACTCTCATTCTCTCGATATTACTGTTGATATTACAGAATAATTGTTTAAATTTGCAAATATCTTTTTCAGCCTCTTAAAAATAATAAGCTGTAAAAATTTCTTGATTGTACATCTTCTCAATTGTTGCGAAATTCTTTCATATAATGATGCAGTATTTAACTTTAGTAAAATCCAAAATATTTGACGCAGCAGTGGATAATCTAAATGCCGAGAGACATTGTGAAGCATTTGAATAACTACCACGTATTGCCTTGGCAGATAGTTTTTCCTAAGCAATGAATCACAATTATATGTCCCTAAAGAGCTTTTATGGAAAACTCAAGCTCTTAACTCAGCAAATGTATATGCTGAAAGCAAAAACGCGTCAGTCGTTTTTTGTGACGAGAGAAAATGGACCACTATTTATGGAAAAATCTCCCAGAAGAAAATATTTGCAGTGTACTCAAAAATACTTGGCCTTAGACTATCAGGCCGTAAACTAAGCGGTGTTATAAATAAGTCAGGTCCACCATTAATGCTCTTGAAGTCTTTAAGTGGCGAATACTAAGAGCCATTTTTAAAGGTATACAAGTTGACAGCTTATGGTCCAGTCACTCAAATTTAAAACTCTATCGTGTCTTCAGAGATTCTGGTATCACCAAATACATAAAACCAAAGAATTAAATGAACTGGTCATGCTATTTGAATGAACAAAGAATTTTCAACCATATTCTGGCCATGTCCTCTGGAACAAGAAATAAGATACAATTTTAAATGGGCTGACTGCTTAAAAAGGGATCTCGCCTTTTTTAAGAGTGATCAATTGGAAGACCATGCACAAAAATGGAAAGGCTTGAGGGAAACTTTTTGAGAAGGTCAGGGCTGTAGTGCCACTGAGGAAGGAAAGAAGGAAGGGCATTATTAAGAGGGGACCATTCGAAAAGCAACAATACAAGTTAGATGTTAAAATGATAAAATATACTGGACAGCCTTGCATCGTACCGTTATCAAGCTGTTTTTTATCCTTTGTCAAACGACTACTTTATTGTTTGGAATATGTCTTGTTCATCCGGGAATCTTTTCTTGTGAAATCGTTCTGTAAAGGACAATGGTCGGAATTAGTTGTACAAAACTACAAAATAAGATAAGTC
Organism: Latrodectus hesperus; assembly: GCA_037975125.1. Lineage (NCBI taxonomy): Eukaryota > Metazoa > Arthropoda > Arachnida > Araneae > Theridiidae > Latrodectus > Latrodectus hesperus. Next base: position 77,561,706 of record CM075858.1, on the reverse strand, counting down.
AAGCATATTCGCTCTCGTGACTGAAAATGCGCGAATTGGATTCAAATCACTAATAAATCAATAACCAATAAAAATTTCCAGGAAGAGATTGAATTTATTCACTTTAACTCTTCTGATTCCCAACGAAGAATTGCATCTCGTTTAATCTTCGAAAGATCCAAAGATTCTTTAAGGATTGAAAGATAAACACTATCAAATATAGAATTATGAGTGCTTTCCATAAACTAGATTTTATTCAATACTGCTGTCCTTCTTCAAACTCCGGCGAAATTTTCTTTACGTGATAACACAAAAGAAAGCGAAGAAAACAACAATTGAATAATAATAATCCAGTATATCTTCGGTGCAATTAAAGAGAGCGTTTTCTGACGTTTGGATCGGATCCAAGGCTGGTCACGAAAAGTGGACAGTGTGGGTGCGAGACGAAAAAGGAGTAACACAGCCTCATTTTTCTTCTCATTCCTGACTGGCAAGACGGTCGTATCCAATTCTTCAAGAAACTTCTTTCATCTACTTAAAAGAGAATATTAATAATGTGACATATATGTATATGATATATATATATATATATATATATATATATATATATATATATATATATATATATATATATATATATATGTATATATATATATGTATATATATGTATATATATATATATATATATGTATATTTTTATGTATATATATATGTATATTTATATGTATATATATATATATATATGTATATGTATATATATATGTATATATATATATATATATATATATATATATATATATATATATATATATATATATATATATATATATATATATAATATATTATAAGCACATTCAACGATTTAAAATTATCTTTAATTTGAGTAGTAGTTCCAAAATGTTTTCTAAATAAGACTCATTTAATTTAATCTCCGTGGTTGACGCAATTTCACACATGTATCGATTTCAGGTACAAAATTGAATATTTTTCTTTGAGACTTGGGGAGTGTGGGGTTTCCCATTTTAACTATCTGCCCTCACATCCCAGTACCTGGCTGACGTGCTCCGTGAACCGTCGTGGGAAAGGAGGAGCGAAACTCGGTCAGTGTGCGCACGACCTCGTTTGTGGGTGAGGAGGAAGCGGGGGCCTTGAACTTCAAACGACTTCCCTCCGGGTCGTCTGCCTCTCCACCGCAACAAACAATCCCACCGCAGCGGATATCGGCTTCACAAACAAGTGGCTGAAATCTAGATCGGCACCGAAAAAAAATTTTTTTGCCGGAATATCAGTGAAAATTTTTCACCAGAATTCTTTTCGAGAATATTGTCAACTTGCCAAAATTAATTGTATTGAATTAATCTTGTTTAAGATTTAAAGCTAACATAATTGTAATTTATATAAATATTACTTTTATTAATTAAGAATAATTACAATTAATATAAATTTATATAAAATATATTTAAACTTTTATATTAAATTAATAGTTAATTAATCGCATTTTCATTATACTAGTTTAAATTTTAAATTTAATCTAGCCATAATTTTTATTTACATAAACTATAAATAAATGTAATTGACATAAGAAAATTAATTAATTATATCGCAATGTCTTTCAGTGGTGTAGTGTGGAAAGGAAGATACCATCTCAGGTGTCAAGCTCGTCACTTGATTGTTCCTCATAGGTATTAAACGATTGGCTGTGTGTAATTTCTTTTATGTGGATAGACGTAAACATCCGCAAACGTATAGAAAACAAAGAAATATCCAAGCATTCTGTGAACTTCATCAAACATTGAATCAAAAAAACTTATTCGCTGCCATTCATAATAATATAGAATTATTTTGCCCAGAAAAAGTTATATATACATATATATTAGCGAGAGAAATTTCACATAAGATATTCAAACTCTTTTAAATAAATATTTTAAGTGTTTGAATATAGTTTTTTTAAAAAAAAGCGACTGATGGCTGAGTGATTAGCGTTTCTGGCTCATACATTATGGGTCCCGGGTTCGAATCCCGTTTCGAACAAGGATGTTACTTTTTCTCTGTGTCCTTTCTTATGAGATGATGTATCAATGTGGCCCACCCTATAAGCGGGTTTGTGGTAGAATGGCGTGGATAATGCTACTCGCTTTCGTGACTTGGTTCACATGTCCAGCTTTGTTATGGCGATGGTCAAGTCTTCCAGTGCCCACCGTTGGTAAAAAAAAAAAGTTTTTAAAAAAACCACAACAATCATTCACTATAAATACAGTACAGTAAAATTTAAAACACTTAAACTAAATCGTATTTACATAAAAAAACTGCTCGTAATAGTTTAGAGAAAGAATTCAAAATATTTCTATTATAATATATTTTCATTTTTCAACAATATTAATTTTATAATTACTTTGAAGTCTTTATTATTTTGAAATCGATTGTCTTTTGGTGACAAATTTAGTCCATTCATTATAATTTAAAATTTTTTTGATTTTGAATTGAATTTTTTCCAGTTTTGATTTTGTAAGAACGTTCTTAGTGCTGCTAAAAGAGCGTTCGATTCTGTTTCTTCTTGAGAAAATCTTATTCTGTCCAATACAGTAAACTAATATTTCCTTTCGTATTAAAATTCAAAAGGAAAATTGAAGGAAAACATGAGTTTAAAATATTGTGTGTGATTACCATTGTTTTAAAATATACCAAGAACAAACATTTAAGAAGAATTATGTTTGCAAATAGGATTCCGCGCAAAATTTGTGTCAAAAATTTTGGCCAATCACTCAGCTATCTTTTGAACTATTTTTCTGTGTGTCACGCTGTGAAATTCGGATTCGAAAGATCGCCATGATAAACTTCGGGTCAATGAATTTCCAATCACACCCCTCGATCTTTGACCTCACCGTGAGTTCTGTCAAGCTCAAAAATATGTGATGAAGAACCACAATTTAAGACGAAATAAAAGCTATTTCATCGCCAACCTACTGAATATGCAATAACTACTTTTCCTTAACTGGCGTAATTCAACACATCTGCAACAACAAACAAGAGTTTATAGACAATTTCTATAAACTCTTGTTTATAGAAATTGACTTGGTCTATATTTGATCAAATAAAAGATTACCTAGCTGAGAGGATATCTGTGTCAAATGTTCCGAAAGTTTCAATCCATGCCTTTGATTTGAATGATTTGCCAACTCATATGTCGATCTCATCCTTTAAGCTTAGTTCAAAACGAGGAACAGAAAAGAGAACGTATTTTTTGATAAGCTTAGATGGTCAAAAATATTTTACAGAACAGAAAAACGTATTACAATAACCTTGCTAATGTCTAATATTTTAAATATAATTCCTTTTCAAATACTATAATAAAATATTTGACAATTCTTATTTGCAGATGGAACAAAATATAAATTTTCCAAGAAAATTTCAATGTAAATGTTTAATTTTTATTCAGAATATCTATTCTTTTGTTCGAATGGTATTTTCACTTTAGAACACTGTGTGAGAATTAATGTACTCGCTTATTATCCATTTAAACGTCTGTGCTCAGTAATAAAGACAAAGACTTTCCTTGTAAAAATGGATGGCTTGTTATCAAAGAACGAGAATAAAGGATCAAGAACAAAAAACACCTTTCAGTGCCCATAAATTCCTTATCTCATCCGAAGTGTCAGGGACAGATGCTAATAAACTTCCCTTTCTATTTCGAAAAAGTACGAGGATAGTCCAAAGACAAAATTCCACAAATTGTTTGTTTTGAAAATGACGAAGAGGAAGTCTTCTTTTACGAGGAAATCCTACCTTTAATAACAAAGTAAATACAGACGTTCGATTGAATCATAAAAGGATGTTGTTTTTGTAAAATTATGATATCAAATTGAATAAGCATTTTAAGGAATATGTATTCACACATTTTCTTGGTTATCTTTTATTTTTGATGAGTTATTTATATTGTTTTATTGAGTATTTTATGACTTATTTTTCTGATATTGAAAACTTTTTTCTGTATAGTTAACTATGTAAATTAATTTAGTTTATAGATATGTCACAAAATGTATTATGTATCAAAAGTAAATTATTTTGTTTTTAAAAAATAATATGTATTCAAATGGATGCAATGTTGATTCTTACAGCATATATTTCAGATTATATTAAAATAAAAATTAAAAATTACTTTTCTTAGTATGATTTACAAATTTCGGTTGCTTTTTTCTCCAGTCTTTTATAATAGTGCTCAAACAAATGAAAAAACAATTTTCTATAATAGGGATTTTCTTAAAGAAAAATCCCTGTTAGTTTTTGATTTATAGGGACCTTACATCTACGATAAAATGCTGAAGACTGTAAGGAATTTGGATTTGGAAATAAAATATCCCTTCTTCTTTTGTTAAGATTATTGAAAAAAATTCCCAATTACTGTTTTTTCACAAATATGCCTTTTTGTGAATTGATGTACTGATTATTTAAAAAATTATTTTCGTCTGAATATAGCCTATATCTTTTAAAAGAAATTTAGAATAAAACTTACCATTGAATTTTTTATTTGGTGATACAATAAATTGGCAGCTGTTTTAACATCTTTCATATTGACAATAAAATACTTAAAAACCGTCCAAACGATTTGACAATAAAATACTTAAAACCGTCCAAACGATAAATCACCTTAACTCATCCCCTGGAATAGTTTTATTTCTTTTTTTCGACATTTAAAAACTATTTCTTTTTTTAACTTATATGTTTAGTCACAAAAGTAATTATTTTTGTAAATACTGCGTAATAACGTAAAATCTTGATAAACTTTATGGTAAAAAGACATTTACGCATTATTTTTAGCTGTTTTTAAAAATCCCTTTTCGAATGATTTTACAAATGCTTAATTTAATCTTATAATTTTTAAGTATCCTGTGAAATTGCTATTGATATATTATTAGATTTTACCATTGTTTTTCCATGGATTTTTTCTTTAAATTTTTACTTTAATTAAATATTTATTCATCTTTCCTGATATAATTGCATTTTTTTTTATTTATTTACTTCTGAACAACCAATTTGTATAACAATTTTTTACTTTTTGAATTTTTTTAAAGGATTACCAAATAAAGATCTTAATAATGGAGTTGCAAAACTGATTAACTGATCTATTATTAAAATTAATAAGTCTGATAAAAAATATGTTAATATAATTGTTATTTAAATATTACAAATTACAAATCAATTTCATTTTTATTTATGAACATAATTAAATTTTATTTCATATCGAAATAAAAAGCTTATATTTAATAAACCTATGTAACACTTTTTGCAAATGTTAGTAGTTCTTTTGGATAATAGCATACAATATAAAAAACGACGTGGCAGCTCAAAATTTTTAAATTTGGAGACCACACTATTTTAAATGATGAAACACCCCATCATATACTGATTCGTTCATATCTCTCGATTATAATTTGAAATCCTTCGCCAGCTAGACTTTCTTTGTTTTTCTTTTGGTTTCTATGACAGGTGCAGCGGTATGGTGCATCCGGGTAACTGGGGATAAGAGCATTTCAATCATTTCGTTGTACTCTATTTATCCATGGGACGAATAATTTAACTAAAAACTCATTGGTACAGGCTGAGTGGAACAAGTGAAAGAGATCGATTAGCCTGATCGCTAGACCTTGACAAAAAGAATGAAAAAAATATGAGATTCTTACCATATTAACTATAATTATTAATGATAAGAGGATGCATTATAGATTACCGATGGCATTGGAATGTCGCTTTTTTGCACCTTTATCATACAAAATCACAAGAAACATCTCAAAATCCCTTTAAATTGAAACATGAGCAAAATCAAAAATTTATTATTTTCAATTTGAAAATTATTTTAGAGAAAAAACGGATAGTTTTTTATATTTAAAAATGTTTCGCAATTAAATTAATTAATAAATTATCTGTTTCTAGGGATTTTGATTACTTGAGATACTTGGGAAGCAACAACAGACACTTAAAGTTGATGTATAACAAGAAAATAATATAATGCAATATTACATATTCAGTAATAATATTATTACATAGATAGTTTTAAAGAAATTCATAATTCCTTAAATACTATGCGTGTGTTATTAATAAAACTTAAACGAACAAAAAATTTTATTTCTGTTCATTTAAAAAAAATAAGCAAGCAAAAGAATTTTTTATTCAAGATTTGAATAATAAATCATGATTTCTCCAATAGATAAAAATGCCAACCTATTTTATGTATTAGATGATGAAATCCAAGTATTATGTTATACGTGTGTATATATCCTCCAATATTATTTTATAGAAGAATTGTTAGTAGTAATTTGAGAAAAAGAGGGAGCAAATAGAGTGATTTAATTAGTCTCTTTATTTAAATTTTATTAAATATTAATATTTTTAGATAAAAGAGGCAGATTAAACAATCACAGATTGAAATGTGATCATAAATTGTTGCATATGTTCACAGACGAAAACGTGTAGAAAAGAAGAATTTAAGCCGTCATTTTGGAATAGACATGACGCAATTCTTCCATCCACGGATAAAAAAATACATACGTTAAAGGTGAAATAATTGCATATTTACTAAAAAAAATCTGATTACAATAGCAACAAAAGATTGATGTATTATTGATTTCAGTGTGATGAGATTTTTTTACTCTTATGTAAATTGTTCTGAGGTCGAAATTATTTTCCAAACAAGGTCAGGTGACTTTGGAAAAAAATCATATCTTGTAAAAATGAAGCACTATGTGATCGAGCATTGTTCTCTGATATACAGCATCTGACAGCTGAACAGCATAAGCAGTGCCACCGATAGCAAAATGTTGACAACATAACTTGTAAGTTGTCATATTACCCCTTTCAGCATAAATATAAAAACACTTAAATGTTTCAGAAATTTGCTTAGACAGTTACATCAGGTGATAATACCGTATACAACTATATAATAAATGATGTTTGACTGGACCGTTGACTTCTCTTCTTCCAGCACTTATGAAATTGTCATCATTAATAAGAAAAAAAGTAGGATTTGTCTCTGAAGATCACATTTCCTTATTTAGTTACTGTTTTATTAGCTCGAGATCAATACTTATCCGCCAAGTCTACAGATGACTTAATACCACATAATATCTAATAAATGATGATGATACTAGTGATCTGATTACAACTGTTTTCTTTGTTGAACGATCTTTATCAGCATTGCAGATTCAGATAATTTATGAGTCAATTAGTGATTAATTGTGCTTATTCTGATATACTGCTGCCAAGACCACGTAACAACCACATCACTTTGACCTGGATGTTACCTGATTTGTCTTTTGAACAAACATGCTCATTATTGTTTTATGGTATGAACATTTCGAAATCAAAAAACAATACATATCGCCATCAAGTATGTCTTATTATCACCTCTTCCTGTGCTAATGAAAAATTTCATCCTTTTGGCACCAAATGATAAAAACCTAAGTCCTTTGGCACCAAAAAGAACGAAATGCAACTAATTAACGAGAATTTTTCTTAATTAATAACATAAAATTATGTTTTTCATGTGACTACTCTTTAATGTCATTTTATAGAAGAATTGTCCATAGTAACTGGATAGAATTACCAAAAAATTTATTTTAATTAATTGCGTTATCATTAAAAATGACAGACAAAGAATTTTCGATAGGAAAAGTTAAGCAATTACTTTTCAGAGAAAGGTTGTTTTATAATTAATCATATAACTTCAATTTTGTTAAACGTTGAAGATGCAGATGACAAGGAATCTTTTTTGACATATTTCAGAACACGTATGAAGGCTTCATAGACACAAACAAACATGTGCAGCATATTTAGAAAAATATTCATTGTTGATGCCACTGACCGTAAATTTTGGCATAAATTTTCACGAATCCAGTGTTAATTTTTTGCAACGTATCAAAAAATGTAGATGACCTGATGCGGAATGATGGTAACAAAATATTGGCTGCAATCGAAAGTGATCGGAACAGGTCGAGAGATGGGGAAATTCTTGAACCTGAACTCTAAATTGTGTCAAGGTGATAAGATCGACTCAGAACGGTTATCAAAGCGAATGTAACAGTTGCCGCATGAGTTAACGGAGAAAAATTCGGTAGCGTTCTCTACTGAAGCGTTGTGAAATGATCCATTTATAAAGCGGAAGAGTTACCGGTGATGAAAAGTAGATAATAGTGTAACGATATTAAGTGTAAATCAGTATACTTAGCACGTGCAAGGTAAAATATTTTAGCACAATTGTTAAAAAGTTTTCTGTGGGTCTAAAATCTTTCATGCTGAGACGAATAAGCATTTTTTTTTGTTTAGAATCAATTTGTTTTTAATACGTAAAGATTCATACATTTAAATTAAACAAATGCAACTGTACAAAAAATACATGATACATAAGACAACTAGTAATTGAAAACTAGAAGCCCTTAATTCTACTACACATCAATACTTGATAATTCAGGCTACAGTGATGCATTTCTGGCTATTATTTATTTTTGCCAATTGGAGCTATCAAAACAACCAATCACCTTGCAAGCCCGCCACACACGATAGGATTTTTCCATAGGATTTGTTGGAAGGGGTAGGAAGTAATTAAGCACACAGTCCCCTCAAATTCTGCTGACCACAGTAGGGGAGGCACATCTAGAGTGGGGAGTTATTTTTAAGGGTGCCATTTTTCAACATTTACTGCTTTTGGCTTAAAATGTGTGCCTTGTAAATGGAAATCGAAAATCGCCAAAAATTTCAATCATTTGTTGTTCAGTCACTTTTTCTGACTTGACGTATTTATTGTTGTACTCATTTGTCTGCTTGTAATTTCTGCCATTAAAAATTATCATATAACATGAGCAAATTAAGCACAGAAGTATTATTGGCTGTTGCTTTGGACTGTGATGATGGTGAAAAGCAAACAAACAATAAGAAAAAGAAATGGGCAAAAAATTGGCTGCTTCAGCATGAATCTCTTTCACATCGAAATTTAATTACATAAATACAGTCGGAAGATAAAGATTTCTTGAATTACATGAGGATGAATGAAAAATTGTATTCAACAATTAGGTTTAAGGTCAAATGATTAGTTAATTGGATTAGAAATAGGGCAACAAAGAAATTATTCCGATGAAGCAAAACTCATTCGAGAAAAGTTTGCCAATTATTTTGTTTCCAATGAAGGCAAACTACCATGGCAAGACGCTTTGATTTAATCCTAAATAAAGTAATTAACTTTTAAAAGTTTATGTTTAGAAAATACAAGATATGGATACTAATAAAAGTGCTAATTAATTTGTTAGTTTTATTATTATATATCAAGAAATTAGTACTTAACACATTAAATATATTTTGCAACTGTATAAATGTATTATAAATACTATATAAATACACATAAATATATCTAATCAAATTCTGGGAAATTATAAAATGATCAATATATTTAAAGGGTAAAAATGGCATCTTAATAACATGTGGAAAAAGTTTTTTGTGCTTGAAGACGCGAGATCCCTTAAATTTATATATGTATCTCCATAAAAATTATAAATACACAATAATTGAAGCATTTTCATCTATTTTGTTTTAAATATTTTCAATAATTTTTCGTACGCGCTAACTGTCTTTTTATTTTATTCGTATAATCATTACTCATTACTTGCCACAAACAAGGCTCATCTCTATATACTTCAATGAATTCTTGCAATATATGCTTCATGGACATTTTTAAAAAGTGAATCTAATGTTCGTGAGTTGTTGTATAACGGAAATCTAGGTTTCAGTAAATGAGATGTTTCAAATATTTTCCCAAGTGTCGCCAAGAAACAATTTGTAGCCCTGTGGGAGCAGACACGCGACAACAGGAAGCAATTATTTACTTCCTGTAACCCCCATGTTGGAAGAAAAATCAGAACTTGTTTGAATTTTCGTGAACCTGTCCAACTTCACCACAGACGGTACAACTTCACGTCCAACAAATCCATAGGAAAAATCCTATCGTGTGTGGCGGGCTTCAGAGTAACGTGCTTAATACCAGAGATGGAACACACTTCTGCATGCCATGCCCCACTAGTGAAAAGGACAGTAAATTCTATGAAACTTTTAAGTGCATAAATTCCCTTAACACTGTAGCATTCGTGCAGATTAAGTGCCAAACCAACTTACTTCAATTGCTTTAGAGCAGTGTTTCTCAACCGCCGGTCCGCGGACCGGTACCGGTCCGCAAGAAATATTTACCGGTCCGCGAAATATCCAGCTTTTATAGGCCGACCACCGATACAGTACCTACATTACAATAATAATAGTTTACTAGTTTAAAAAATAATGTAATCTTTGATGAAAAATACAACAAACTGGCAACTATGTACCTAAACACGTTTCATAAATTGCCGTACCACCAGCGTTGCCAGTCTATTATAATTATAATAGATCTATTATTATTCAGCAGTCCTTTTACGTTGTTACGTTACTCACCAAATCTGTTACTATTTTGAGTTTTTATGAAATTTACAAAATTACCATTTACCTAAATTAAAATAAGTAAGCAATATTATATAAGTAAGTTGAATATACAAATGTAAATTATAACAAACAAAATGCTTTAAAAATTGTGTATGTCTTCATGATTTATCTCTGTGAAAAATTGTGCATTGGGTCAAATTATTAATATTACCGGTCCGCGCAAACGTGCCGAAATATTTTACCGGTCCTTGGAGTTAATTCAGTTGAGAAACACTGCTTTAGAGAACAGATTTCCTCTTTGGACTACACACGTCTGTTGAATTACACTTAAACTTATATGAAAAATGTTTTGTGGGATAGATTGATTGCCGTCAAGAAGAATGAATTGTAAATAATTCACTTAATAATGCCATGGTGCGAACCATATGATCCAGTGGGAAATGAATGCGTTTGAGAGGAAGTTAAATCTTTTCACCCATTACAAATTCCAATTATTCTTGCGTATTTGAAATCCCTGTTATAAAAAATAATTTGTGGATCCTGACTTTGAGATAAATATATTTATTTGAGCATCTCTAAAATCTACTCATTCTTTAACTAATATGTTGTTGTGGCTTGTTCACCAAATTTCTGACGAAGTTAAACCAGGTCCGTCAGATCATTGACCCTGAGGAAATAAAGGACCAGAAGGGGGGATGATTAAATGTCCTTTCTGAAGAGTCCCTAACAATTCAGGATGTGTTGATAAGAAGCCTGCTCAGTTTTATATTTAAAGCAGACCTCAAAGATTTTCTTGCCTTATGCGGCCAATTGTTAATCTGGAAATAAGAGTATAAGAGGCTCTGTCACAGTTGAGGGCTTACTAATATAAATACCTAAAATTCTCATTTTGTTTTATCGAAATTTTATCAGTGGACGAAATGTTTCGGCTTTCAGTACAGCTATTTGTGAGTTTGAAATCTTACCTCGAACAGAAATGGTTACAGTGACTCAGAATCCACTGTATGTCCACTGTATATACTGTATGTACCAGTAAAATTAACCTCAAATTCAAATAACGATAGCAATAAACGAACCAAAGCAAATCAGTGGATTGAAGTTATTCTACAGAATAGAAAATGTAGAAACATTTCAGAATGTGTGAATAATAAAAAAAAATTAGCATGTATTTATTTACATTCGCTTAACTTTTCTACTTATATAAAGTCATTTTGAAATTTATAGTAATTGAAGAACTTTATTTTATTCTTCATTCAGTGAATATGAATTTGTTTATCCATCTGGCACGAACACCTGATTATGAATAGTATATATTTTCTCTCTGGGATTTTCTAGTCTTTCATCTAATACGAATATTTTGTTCTTTCATTGAAATACGAATTCCACTTTAAGTATTCAAATGAAAATCTTTCTGCGTTCGAAATTACTTAATGATAGGAATCCTTAAAATTTATTTTTTTCACTTTAGTGCTATTAATTCATGTTGAACATTTATATAAACATATTTAGTTCCTAAGACATGTTAAATTGAAGTGCCACAATTCGAGTCTTTTAATATCATCAATACCTATTCTACATATCTTACGAACATGCTAAATCGAACATCGACTGTTTCATAATCGCTCCTTCAAGAATCAGACAATCCTTAATAAGTGTTTATCTATGGTCATCTGATTACATTGAACTGAACGTTCTTGTTGGACATTGAAGATCCGCTGATTGTGAATGGGACACTAAATAAAACAATGGTCAATTGTTTCATTCAGTGTCACGTTCTTAAGAAACTTACGTGCATTTAGTTGTTGATAAAAGTGTTGATTATTTGATTGATTCATAGAACTAAATTTTATCATTTGTTCTGGAAGGTCGCCTTTACAAACGATCCCTTCCTCAATCGGTTGGCAGACCTATTTTTCTTTCTTGCATTATGGCGGATTCATAAAAATAACTCCCTTCTGTAAAGGGAAAGATTTTTAACTCAATCTTCTTGTTGAGTTTCTTCCCTGGAGTGTCCTCGCAGAAAAAAGGTACGGAAAATATAAATAAAGGAAAGGAAAATATTGTCCCGTCAACCTTCTTTGCCATAAAAATAAATCGTATAATTTTGCAAATTTTAACAATTCGTTTTTCAAAATGTGAAGGAAAAGGTGAGTAGTTAATTTATATCTTCAATGTAACGAATAGATAAAAACTTTATTTGTAACTTATATATTGTCAAATCGAATCATTAAACGATAGGAATTATTTTGCAGATACGGTTGACGGGATGAAAGATAAGTACAGAAAAAATTCTTAAAAGTCTGTCGCTTGATACTTTTTACCTTATGATTTAGATCCAATACATAATTCAAAGTTGATATTCTCTTTCTGGTATATATAAATGCCAATAGTATAATATATATATAAATGCCAAAAAACCATGAGTTCGAAATGATTTTTAAAAATTCCAATTAGGAATTTTTATCTCTTTTATGAAAATCATTAAAAATTAGAGTTTTTTTTTTCCATATTGCAAATCTGGACCTTTACTTTAGAGGAAAAATGTTTAGCAAAACCTTTCAGGCACATAATTATATAATGTATCTCTCGAAAAATATTTGCCTAATTGATCTTTGAAAGCGCGTTTTATAGTTTTGAATCACAACTAATTGACGAGTTCTTCGCAACACATCAAATATGTGTGATATTAAGTTCTATTGATTTCTAATGCGCACAAACCAATATGGTGATTCCATATAAGGCGAAGAATGTCATATGGTAGATTGATTTGTTCATCAAGCTTCCACAGCCTAAAACCATGAGTTGAACCATGTAGGGTTATATGATCACTTATGCAAATAAGGACTCATTTTAACACAATCTACGGTTAAAATAGATTCCAAACCACTAAAACTATCCTCTACTTGGATTGAACAATTGAACTTAATAGCTATTGAATTGAAACATTCAGCTACCAACTGCTACTAAGACAACAAGGGAATGGGAGTTTACCCTCCCAAACTTTATTCTTAGATAAAGATGCTTGATTTTGATGATAAAATGGTGTATAAAATAAATAGCCTATGCAATATATAAGTCCTTTTAAATCCGTTACTAATATATGATTTAAAGTATGTTTAACTTTTTTTTAACAAATTATTATCCATTTATCTTTAATATTCTTAACATTTTGCAGTACAAAGTAATTAATTTTCTATTAGTTTAACAATGAACATTTTCTTTTCATAATACAAGTATTTAATACATCTCAGCATTTTGATTTGAAGATATGTTAATATACATTCCTGCGAAAATAGCTTTTGGCAAAAAATCTCCAATAAAAATGTTGAAGTAAATATATTTTAATACATTATTATATAGTATTTTCTATTATCTGTCATTATTATAAATAATTCTTTTTCATTAGTAATTTTCTGCTAAACCAATTGGAAATACTTTAGCCATACTTCTTGGAGTTTTTCTTAATATAATAAATGTAACCACTTTATCTATAACTAAAAGCTTATTTTTAAATGAAAAACTATTATTGCAATCCTTTTATATGTAACAAGAATATAAAAACTTTCTTTTATTAATTTTTTTCTGACAGAATTGGATTTTTATGTAACTAACTCCTCAATGATGCAATAAATATTTTCTGCAAATTTTTGAGGCCGTTATTTTTTGTAATTTCGAGCTTTTATTTAATTATTCGAGTGAAAAATATTTTCTATTAAGCATTTTAGTGATATTTCTATATATCCTTTTCGTGTTCAAGAAAATACTGCCAAGTACTAAGTCTAGCTTAACATAAAAACTCTTTATTAAGAGATACTCTCTTTTCTATAAAATGTTGTTTTCCTGGGTTCTGGACATAAGCAAAAAACTGAATGGATCTAAATAAACATTCTCGCTGGAAGTTTTTTTTTTTTTTGACAAAAAGATTATGTTTTCCTAATTTCGGACAAAAGCACAAAATGAAATTAACAAAAGAATATTTTTCTTGAAAAATATATACTAGAAAATTAGATCTTTTATCGAAAAAAAGAATATTTTTCTTAAAAAATATTCTTTTCTTTGATAAAAGATCTAATTTTCTAGTTTGTATATAAGAAGAAAATGAAATGGACAAAATGCAAGTTTTTGCTTAGAAAAATTTTTCAATATATATTTTTTTCAAATTTTGGACGTTAGACAACATGAAATGAAATGGCAGAAGAATCTAGTTTCTTGAAAAACATTCACTTTTTCAATAAAAAAAATGTATAAATTTCTAGTATTGGATATAAGTAGAAAATAAAATAAACAAAATAAAACGTTTTGCCGGAAAGATATTTTTTCGATAAAATATTGTTTCCCTAATTTTAGACATTAGTAGAAAAAGAAATGCCCAAAAGAATTTTTTTTTAAAAAAATTTTATTCTCTGTGAAAGATTTACTTCCTAGTTTCGGATATAAACAGAAAATGAAATGCGCAAATGTAATAATAATATAAATAGAAGGCAGAAATCGTTGGAAAATAATTAATATAATTATTCGAATTTTGGGGGGTAAAATTCAGAGAATAAAATGGTTAAAAGTAAATTGTGGACCTTTTTCCCGTCAAAAATATTTTTTCCCTAGTTTTGGATATAAGTAGAAAATTAAATGTACAAAGAATCTTTGATTAAAAGATTTTCTATTGCGATAAAAGAATATCTTTCCCTGATTTTAGGTAAAAACAGAAAATGAAAAATGCAAAAAAAATATTCTTCCTAGAAATATATTTAATTACTTAGATAATTCTTTTTTCATATTTTCTGCGTTGTTCACCTTTTTAGAATTTTCTGCTTACCTCTAAGTAATCTATGTACGTAAGGAAAACAAAGCAGAAAATTAAAAGTTGCAAACTTGTAAAAGAAGTGAAAAGAGATAAAGATTTCTTATCTATGGAGAAATATGAGAAAGCACGAAAAAACATGTTTCACATTTACTAGAAAAAGAAAACACGTGATTATGAGTTTTGTAATTACTTGACTGACCCTTGTGTTTTTCTGTCACCATTTTTAAAACGATGATATTTTCCTTAGTATTAAATAAGCAAACATTTTTATGACTCAGATAATTTCCAGAAACACGTGAAGCCTGATTTGAAAAGGCGATTTCGTCCATTTAAAATTAATTATTTCCATAGGTATTTTTTTCTTCAAAACCTTTTCTTCCCTTTAATGACAGTCATTCATTTAATGGCTATGACTATCATTTCACAAAAAATTGAAAGAAATAAAATAGTATTTGGTGACAGATTTCTCTTAGGTGATATGGATTATTTAATTGACACCATCTCGAATTTTCTGACTTTTAATTCAAATGAGTCACATCTACGTATGTATGCTTTTGAAGTATCTTTGGATATTCTTGGAACTTTTTATAGAGAGTAAAGAAAAATGACCGGACACCTTGACACAAATTTTCAGGAGAGAAAAGTAGGCAAGGGACATTCATTCGAAATGGGATTCGACGACACAGTTTTGATTGATTAGTTTTTTTCTCTTTATTCTTTTGGGCGCGGTTAAGTGCCGGTCATTATTATTTTCGGACGACACTTTTCAGAACAACGCGTGCATTTAAATTTTCTCATCCCGTTAATGTGTTTTGGAGGCTTTTATGGATAGCGGGCTTCAGTCTTGAAGCCATTGCTTACAAAATGAAAAAAAGGATAAATTTCTGGTAAAGAGAGGTGGTGCAAAATTTATACATTGTATCATAAAAAAATAAACTTCCAGGCAAACGGGAATAGGGCGTGAAAAATGTCAGTCAAGATAAATAATTCAAAAATGTAATCTAGAAAAAACGGACTAATATTTCAAGTAATATAATATGCAGTACACAATATGGCAACATATATCGAAGTAATTCTTGGAATTTAGGAAATATGTAATGTTTCAAGCGGCAAAATTTTTTATATGTTGTTAATGAGAACAGCAGAGCATTTATTGATTGATCGTATTAAGAATCTTTTAGCAGTTTGTAAAAAAAAAAATAAGTAAGCAAAGCAAAATATGTTATAAATTTTAAAAAAAATTTAAATCATCCTTGCAGATTTAAACCGCCGATTTGCCGACAAAACATAACAATAAGTATATGTCGTGTCTTTTTCATTTTGATTTTTCTTCTATTCTAATTTCAACCTGTTCAATTTTGGAAGCAATATCGCTAAATATTTCAAAATTTGATAACTAATTATTTAGAACAACAAGTAATTTCCACGGTTTTGAAAACTTTTAAAAACGGAAAAAATTATAATTAAAAATATCACTTTTTTACTGGTAAAAATCATGAATGAATTTTTCCTCATCGCCGATGACTCAAATATTCAATGGTGAGCTTCGCCTTGTTTGCTGCCTCTCGAAGAATGCGATTTGAAGCAAATTCGTCGACAAGTTGGATTTAAGGCGCCGTTTCAATACGATGTGACGTAGAAGAAACGTTATCTGACGTCATGGATATTTTAAACCAATGAGAATTGTAATAAAGTGGCGTAATCAGGATCTCAATTGGAACGAAAGAAATATATAACCACTTTATGGTTAATAATTATCGATTATTCAATACTATTCTATGTATCTTTGGATACCTTCTTTCATAGTGAATAATAATTAAAAAACTTCCTGACTCCTAAGCTGTTGGTCCCGGGTTCGAATCCCGGTTCGGGCATGGATGTTTCTTTCCTTCTCTGTTCTCTCTGTCCTTTCTTCTGTGTTGTTGTATGAATGTGGCCCGCCCTATAAACGGGTTTGTGGTTGTATGGCGCGGGTAACGCCACTCGCCTCCGTGACTTGGTTCACAGGTGCCCTCTGGGTAACGACAAATGAGTAGCAATCTCTGGCCTTGTTGTGGCATAGGGTTCAACCCTCTTGTGCCCAGCATTTGAAAAATAAAATAATTAAAAATCTGATTTTTAGACTCTTAATTTAATCTAAAAATTATTATTTTAATACTCTAATTCATATTTTTCACTCATGATAAATATAGAAATTTTTAAATTTTATATCTAAAATATATTTGTATCCATTTAATGATAATCAAAATACTTTTACGTTAAAAATTACTTTTTCTTGGGTGCACAATTGCAATTATTTTTATAAAAATTAACATAAACCATCTGTCAAACTATGTTTTTAATAAAACTATAATCTTTAAAGTTATTGCACCCAAATTGTTGGTTGTCATGTGTTTTCAGAAACATTTGATTTGAAGAAAGAATTCCACTTTATGCATAATGATGCACTTTCTTTGAAACGTTTTCGTCATATTTTTTATGCAGTGTTGAAATTTTATTGCAAATAGAATTCACGCTTCATTAGATATCGATAAATGAGTGAAAACATGAGATTAAAATTGTTAGATAAAATAAAAATAATTAAATATTTCCCTTTTTAGTCTTTTTAGACTTCAGCAAACAGCTCTTATTTTGAATGATATTTTATTGAAATTTATTGTTTTCCAGGCTTTTCTACGGATTTTTCATCGTAGTATACATTAAGAAATACTTAATTGGAGAAAAAGAAGTGGAAACTAGTTTAAAAGCAGTACTGGGTTAACTATATATTAAATAATATTATTATGTAAGTTAATTTCTGTTGACTTATAAAGTGTTTTTTTACTTTTATTATGTAAATATGTGACGTGTTAATTCTCACTTAAAGCATATACATAAGATTAGCCAATTTATGCTTGTGTTTTTATATATCATCTTATGTTACTATTATTATAACAGTAGTGAAATTAAGATGCCTGTTTTCGAATGGGAGAGACATATGATTTTCATTTTACTGGAAGCTATAATTTCCCACGGAAACATGAATAGCATATTTCCCACGTTTTGCTGTTGTCAAAGGAGTTTCAAAATTCATTTGAAATGGCTAGATTTATTATTTTTACTTTTTTATTGTTGATCCGCCGACCATGAGCTTTTTTACTTTGAGAGACATTTTGCGAGTTTGAGGCTAATCCTCAAAAATTAAGTACTTTAAAGACACATTTTCAGAAATTGTTCTTGCACTGAGTTCATGAACTACGATTACTTCTCAGAAATCATTCCCATCCTAATGGAACAATGTAATAAGCCAAATAGAACAGTAATGACCAACGGCTGACAGGTACAGAATGGAGTTCCTGTGAAATAATAACTGCTGATTCATTCAGTTCTTCTTCCTTTTGCGCCTTGAGATGGCCGAGCTGTCGTGGCTATCATCTTTGGTGGAGGCCCCTCCCTAATGAATGGGCTCGGACAACTATTCCGATGACGTCACCATTCTCTGTTGGATCAGTCTTCCAATCGATCGGCTTTTTTTTCCCTTCTTTTTCATCTGGAATTTTTCATAAATGATCAACTCACGAAATCAAAGGGCGTGGACGACTCACGAAATGGCGTAGGGAGGGAGGGGTAAGAAAGAACAAGTGAATGATCATGAGATACAGCATCGCTTCATCGACGTTTCGCAAGAGTTGATTGGGCATTTCTTTACAGAATCAATCAAAATGTTCTCGATTGATTCTGTAAAGAATTTACCTTTTATTTTATCATTTATTTTCTTTAAATCGTTTATAAATGTGAAGTGAAAAAAATAGTGAAAACTGTTCGTCACTAAGATTTATTCACTGTTCATTTCTGGACAGTTCTATTCCACAAACAACAGAACTGTTCTGTTCTTAGTAGAATAGAATTCTTGATTTGTATTTCTTGATAATATATTTCACTGATTAAGTATTTCTTAATAAAAGATTTTTGATTATGTATTTTTATCAAATATCATCTTGTAAATCATCAATAACATGTTTTGCAGATACAAGAAGCATTCTTAGCACTGTGCTAATGTTATTTTGATACTATTAGATAACAAAAGATTGTTAAAAGAAAAAATGAATCCTAATCGCTAAAGTGGAGCAAATTTGTTAATAAAAACCGTTTTATTTACAAGAAATCCTTTTAGATGAGTTAATTGAGTAACCTATGTAGAAATATCTGAAAGAATTTTCCTCGAAATTTACATTGTTACCGTCTTTTTTTTAATAAATTTGTTTGTGATATGAAATAAAGGGAAAATTATTTTAGAATGATTCTATTACTAAAAGTTAAAAGGAAGAATAATTCTGTAAATGTAGGAAATATGTTATAATAAAAAAATATTTCATTTACATACAAAAACTTTTAGAGGAATTGATTTAGCATTGCTTGTAAAAATAACCAAAGGAATTTCCCTCGAAATTAACATATTTCTGCTTTTTATGAATGAAATCGTTTTGTAACATGAAGTGAAGTGAAGTGAATATTTTAAAACGGCTCTATTATCAATAAAATAAAACAGTTCTTAAAATAATTCATTAAAAGATTGAGTTTCTTTCTTTTACAAAAATCACTCTTATTCTCTTTCGCATGTTATTTTGATACAGTTGATTAATAAATGATGATTAAAAAAATTACCTTAAGTAAATCAGTTTTATTTATCAAAACATTTTTATTTTCATGGAAAGATGAACTTGCTTTTTCAAATAAGTTCTGACGATAAATGGGGCAGAGACAATAATCATTGAAATAGTTTTTAGCAAACTAATTCGGTAGTAGGTAAATATTTCAAAAATTAGCAGACCTTATGCACTTTCTTATTGCATTATTCCATGTGATAGAGAAAATTTCACCAAAATTAGTTATAAATCTTCATAAAAGTAAAATACAATAATATAATACAAATAATATAATCTTCATAAAAGTAAATGAAAAATAAAAATAAAAAAATTTAAACACAGGAAATAATATAAATAAGAGCCATATGTATGACTACTGTTCCATGGAAATGCATATTTTGGTTAAAATGTGAAAATATCGAAATAGATATCTTGTAAAAATGGACAGTAATTGTTTTCTGTAGATATTCGTAACTAGAAAAAAACAGCATATTTATACTGCGGTGCGTGATAAATTTCCTAACCAGTACCCTAGAAAGTATG
Organism: Latrodectus hesperus; assembly: GCA_037975125.1. NCBI lineage: Eukaryota > Metazoa > Arthropoda > Arachnida > Araneae > Theridiidae > Latrodectus > Latrodectus hesperus. The sequence goes on along the minus strand of CM075858.1, from coordinate 77,541,309 downwards.
TAAACGAAATTTGAAAATGTTAGTAATGATACTGATTATCGTAATTATTCATCGGTTCCGTATCCATACTTTAAACTTTAAGAGTAAATTTATTGTGAATAAATTGTGCAAAATTAACTCAAGATGCATGTACTTTGCATATTTATGTAAAATAAACTAGTATTGTTGCATTTGTTTATTTTCATATTTATACAAAAATATGTGTGTGTACTATGTATAACTGCAATCATTATATTCTAGTTCATATGAATCAAACATTTAAACAAAAAGCAAAGTTTCAAATTTTGATCTCCATAGCAATGACAAGAAACTCGGTTCTAACTTCAAGGTCATCCTTTTTATAATAAAAAGTTTAAATAAACAATACTTTTCAAGTTTATTTTAACTGGGTAAAAATCGTTTTGTTTTAATGTTTTCTGTCTTTAGTACAACATTTTGATGTTACGAAAGACAATTCTCCTCTGTCGCAACTAAAAATTATGATAATGATGACACATTTTGAATAAATTATCTAAATTCTATATACCATACAGCACACGCATATTTTATGGAATTTCTTGAAAAAATTTTTATTTGTATTTTTGTAAAAATATCTACATAAAATTATTATATTTCGATTTAATAATTTTACATAGATATTTTTCCAAAAATTTTTTTCATCAACATAATGAAATTTTGAAACACGTTAAGTTCTAGGGAATATAATATATGTATATTATTTATTTGAATATTTTATACTTATCAAATAGATTATAACTCATTACAAAAATCTTTCATTTTAAAATGAAGCAGATATATTGCTATATTTTTAATGGCCCTGTCTTAAATATAGGAATTTTTCTCCTTTTATCATTAATTACAAAGTTATGGAAATTAAATCTAAATGAATGTGTTCAGTTTACTGAAAAATAGAATATGTATACTATTTACCTTCCACATTTAATATTTTTAAATTAAGTGTGATTGTACGATTTTATTGTTGTTTCGAATAAACAGCTAAACAAATCGTAAGAATATCATATTTTAAGAAACAACGATTTTTAAATTGTATGCTTTTAACGTCAAATGTCGTTGTCTGTCAGGAATTCCAATAAAATAATGTATTTTGTGAGAAGAAATTATAAGAAAAGTTAATTATAAGATGGATAATTCGAATTATCCATCTTATAATTAACTTTTTATAGAAAAAGAAATTATAAGATGGGTAATTCGACTGACTCTCTAAAGCAAATTTATAATAAGTTTAAGATCATCAAAACATTGACCAATTCTTGACGTGTTTTATTCTCGAATGAAGTAAAGTATTTTTTACTTTTTTCCAAGATTGATGATTCTAGTCTAAAAGATTAGAATTATACTGTTGTTATGAGGCAAAACGAAAATGAACAAGATTTGAAATTTTGGAACATTTTTGACGATTTTTCCCAGTGATATTTTCCATTTATCTGTTGCTATTTTTACCATTTTTTTTCTTTGAGAAATAAAATATGAACCTATTTGTCATCAATTCATCTGTTATACATCATTACATTTATGTGACACATTTATTGTTTCTTACTTATTATCGAAAATATGTCTTTGGAAAATAAATAGTAAATACTGGAAATTTATTTTTCTTTCTTTTCAAAATAAAAAAGAAAACATTGATGATGTTTAAAATATAATAATTCATCAAATTCCATTAATGTTCTAGTTTATGTTATTTATTTTTAAAATATGACTAGTTTTTCATTTTATATAAAAAAAATCCCGTTTCTAAGAACTCTATGTACAATCTTCACAAGTTTTCTTCCTTTTTCATAACAAATCTAAAACAATAGATGAGGAAACTTATTAATAAATACAGAAATATGATTAAATACTTTTTTTTGAAATTCTCGTTAAAATATTTTTTAAAAAGAAAATTTTAATGTAGAATTCGAAGTCGTCAAATATTTTAAAAAAATTGATTTATTGAATTTCCAAACTTTATTTACGTTAGTAATTTAAAATTTAGTAATTAACTGATAAAAAAAAATCTGCTCGAACTTCAAGAAATGTTGCAAAATGTTCAATTTGGCAAAATAATTTTGTTAAATAAAATTATAATTATTAACATGAAACAAAATGGCCCAAACACCATAATGTTGACCTCAGTGCAAATATTTTTTTTTTATTTTTTTTATTTTTCGTGAAATTTTTTCATAACAATTTTTTCGTACGAAAAAATGCATTAAAAATGTTTTTTTTTATTTGTCTTAAATGCTTACAATCACACTGATTGGGATCACACACTCATCAATAGGAATTCTATTGAAATTTTTCAAAATTGTCTATTTTAACAATTTTACTATAATATATAGACATATACATATTTATTTGTGAATAATTAATCATTTATTATTATAATATATTGTTTCATAGAATAACAAAATTTGAAACTTTCTTCCTATGAGTTTACGATTAATATATTTTTATTGTTAAATTCTCGAAGAATTAAAATTTTTGGACACATAAAATTTAGTAGCCTTAGGTCCATCCTTCACATTATTTCCACTAAATAAATAATTTAATGATTGCCGTAGTCGGAAGAAAATTTGCCACTACGGCAATCATTAAAAAAGTGTTTTTAAACTTAATAGCTTTTTCAAGATTTTATAAAACTTTCAAAGTTTAGTTTGGCTTTTTGTAGTTTCTCTTTATTTTTATAAGAATTACTTGTTAAATATTATTTAGTAAATATTATATGATTATTATTATTTAATAAAAAAATTTATGCGCTTAATTTAACTTTTATACTATTCAGAATATTTCAAAAGCAGTACATTATATTCGAGACTTTGAAAATAATTTTATAATAAATTTTAATGAAGAAAAGTCAGACACTTCCAGAATATTAATTTATTAACATTAAAATTGATTTCGGTAATTTTATCACATGCAGGAATAATTTCAGTGATTTTTTTATTATGTAATTTAAAATTAGTAAAGTCATAAAAAAATTGAAATTTTTTATTTATTTTCGTTAGTTTATATTAAGATCGGCTTTTAGAGGAAGTTCTTCAACATCTGGAAATGTCTCCAAAATTTTGAAAATTAAAAATTACAAAATCTTTAATGCATATAAATGCTGATAATATTTGTAAAAAAAAAAAAAGTTTTCACATAATAGGAATATTGCAGGAATAAATTAGTAAGAAAACTAGACTGTTGTCTGCTTTAGAAATAATCTCTTTGTGAAAGATCACTTTAACAACCATGAATTTAATTTTTGTCATTTTCACTGATTAAGTATATCATTAGATTTTGTCTTAAAAAGTGACTGAAACTAAAGAACTTTGTCCTTTTCAGGTGCCATGCTTTCCTTAAAGTTCATGTACAATACTCCACTCGGTGCCTTCGTCACGGGGTGGAGGAAAAAGAAGAGAGAAGGCAAGACAGCGAACCAGGACATGACACTGGACCCCCTGAGGGCGGCCTACATCAGCTCTATACCGAGGGCGCAGTGGTACAGGGGTGTGCTCCTGCAGGGGTACCTCATCCATCCTAACATTCTGCAGGGGTTGGACGATTTCGAGGTTCGAGACGATGACGTCTTCATCATAACTTATCCCAAATCAGGTGCACCTTTCTTTATCTTATGAGTGAATATTTCTTTTGCGAATTCGCTTTTGGAGTTGGCATGTTTGACGTATCGATTCTTGTGCTTTCTTTTAAGGTAATAATCCATAAATTGCCAACGATATATTTGATGATTTTAATTTATGAAACGGTTGCAAAAAATAAAGTAACTTGAAAGTGCCTAGAATATTGTCCCTTTTGCAGAATTCATTTTTGGACTTCTTATTTGTTTTTATATCCTATCTATATTTGACGTTTTCCTTTTAATTCTAAAATCATCTATTGAATAATATTGATCTTGAACATTTGAAGCAGCAAGACTGTATACTTCATACGCCATGCAAACATATCATTGATGACATTTACACCATGAATACTTCTTGCAAGATTATTATATTCTGTATCAAGATAAAACGGGAATATTCCATTTGTTGATAGTAGTTATTTCGAACATTTTTAAAATCAGAACTTCTGTTTCCTTATTATTTTACTCAAGCATATTTTGGATCACACTCTATCTACTGTATGTTTCTCCCAAGATATCACTTAATTGTATCTCATGCAAATTTTCTATTTATTAATGTATTTATAATTGTTATTATTAATGGCTTCCATTAACAAATGGAATATTCTTCCCTTATTCTAAATGACAATACAAGAATGGCAAATTTGTTGATAATGTTTAATCGGAGCTTTTTCAATCAGAATGACTTCTGTTTCCTTCTCTGAGTACGCAAGCATATTTTAAGTCACATTTTCTCTACTAATGTTTCCCGCTAGGTACCAATTTATTCTATCTCCACTAGAAAATAACTATTATTAACATGTAAATATTCCACTAATAGAATCATTATACCATTATACTAATGGAATAAGAATATTCCATTAGTTGATATCTATTATTAACAAATGGAATATTCTTGCCTTATTATGAAAGATATACAAGAATTTTAAATTTGTTAATAATGGTTAATTGGAACTATTCTGAAACAAAGAATTTTATTTCCTTCTCAGGGTACGCAAATATATTTTCAGTCTCACTTTCTCTATTAATGTTTCTTACAAAATACTACTTTGTTGTATTTATTAATAACCATTATTATATAATGAAGAAAATACTTTATCCCGCTGATAATACAAGAATATTCCATTTCTTAGGAAATAGTTAACTGGAACTTTTCAGAAAGAAGGACTTTTGTTTCCTTTAAAGAGTACGCAAACATATTTTCGGTCACACTTTATCTTTTAATATTTCTCGAGAGACATTACTTTATTCTAACCCAACGAATATACTATTAGTTGATAATTATTATTAACAAATGGAATGTTCTTGCTTTATTCTTAAAGATAAAACATGAATGTTAAATTTGTTGACAATGGTTCATCAGGACTTATACAGAAAGAACAACTTTTGTTTCCTTTTCAGAGTACGCTAACATATTTTCGGTCACACTTTCGCGATTAATGTTTCTCGCAAGGTACCACTTTATTCCATTTGTTGATAACTATTATTAATAAATAAAATCTTACTTTATCTTGCAAGATAAGACAAGAATATTCCATTTGTTTGATAATAATTAATTGGAACTTTTCTCCAAAAAGTAGGACTTAAGTTTCTTTTTCACATATGGGTATATATTTTCAGTCACGCTTTCTCTATTAATGTTTAGTAATGTTTTCCTTAAAAATGTAAGGAATTAATGTTTGTTGCAAGATATCTCTTTATTCTATCCCCACGAATATTGTAAGTAAGTAAAATATTCTTACTTTATCCCACAAAATAAGACAAAAATATTCCATTTGTTGATAATAATTGGAACTTTTCTGCAAAATCAGGACTTTTGTTTCCTTTACAGACACGTTTGGTCACGCTTTGTCTACTAACGTTTGTCACATGATATCACTTTATTCTATCTCCTATGAATATTCGATTTATTGATAGCTATTTTTAATAAATGGAATATTCTTGCTATATCCTACAATGTAAGATAAAAATGTTAAATTTGCTAATAATGATTAGTTGGAGCTTCTACTAAAAGAAGAACTTTTGTTTCCTTTTCAAACTACACATTTACATATATTCAGTTACACTAAAGTAATGGTGATTCGTAATTTCTACAAAAATTAGGAATGTTTCTTTTCCATATGACGCTCATCTTCGATCTCATTATATCAATGAGCTCTTCACTAAGACTATCACATTTATTATACCCACAAAAATAATAAGAATAGTTTAATTTGTTAATAATAATTATCAATAGATGTAGTATTCATGTGTTATTCCTCAAGATAAGACAAGAATATCTTCTTTATGATAAAGGTTACTTGGAACTTTAGCAGAAAGAAGAACTTTTGTTTCCTTTTCACAATGTGTTTGACATTTTTTTTGTAACATTTTTCTCATTGAATATTTTTTGCATCTTTTCATTGAATGTTTATATTTAAGATCACATTTACTCTACTCTCCGATATAAAATAGGAATATTCCATTTGTTAATAAGTATATAAAACTTTTTATCACCTAGAATTGTTTTCTTTCTCAGATATTCACTTTTCCCACTCACTTTCAGGCATATATTCACTTTTTCCACAAACGAATCGGATGAGATAATTCATTTGTGTTTCTTTATGCATTTCAAACTTATCACTTGGCTTTTCATTTTTGCTTTTACAAAATAAACTTATATTGCCATGAAAATTATTATAATCAAAAATTAAATAATGATTAAATAACGTATGAACGTCATAGTATTTTTGGGAGGACATATACCTTATTAGGCCTCCACATTAATCAGGAATTTTGTAAAAAAAATTATTCCTTGTAAAAATCCATTTTTTTAATTTTTACTTTTTTCAATAATTTTTTTAAATTTAATTTTTAATTATTTTCAATAATTTTTTAAATTTAATTTTTAACTATTTTCAATAATTTTTTAAAAATAATATTGATGTAACACAAAAATTAATCAAAGACTTGACAAATTTTATTGATGATCTTTACAGTCACTCTAATTTATTTTTATTGGATTGCATTTAAAATTTTTATTACTGAAGAAAAGACCAAAATTTAACCAATCATACTGTTGCCACAACAGATGATCACATGGTATCCATGTAATTAGTTTTGCAGATTTTTACTTTATTCTTTATGAAAATAATCGTTTTCGGTACTCTTTCATTTCGGGGCTAATTGGCGAAATTTTTTTTCCAAATTATTAAACGAAACAGATAATGAAATGTTAATTTTTATTCCTAAACAAAATTATTCTCTCTATTCCTCTGTAAATTTTAATAAATGCGTTTCTCGAAATATTGAATATATAAATCTCATAATTGTGTGATGAAAAAGAGTTACGTATTTTAGAACCAGTTTGGCTTTCCCAATCCTTTCCTTCAACTTACCATCAACACCCTCTCGTGGCATTTGGTTCGAAACTCTCAATTTTGGCGAACTTAACATAGTTTTGACGGAAAAATTGTTTGCTTTTAATTAACTAATCCCCTCTTTTCTTGAATAAATGTGTTGTTAATTTTTTTATCTATGGGCAATTCTTGATAGTGATATTTATGCCAGCAAAACTGAAACTTCAAAAGCAAAAAATAAATGGCAAGCTTTAAAAGTCACCACCAACATTAAAGAAACTAGAAATTCTAATATACGCGCGTGCTGTCCTGAAAAAAGGAATTCCGGATATGGTTACCGAAGAGTTCTATTTCGCTGTTATGTGGTACATTGGCTAAAATGAACCTCAATAGTGGCTATTTTATAGATTTGTTGGTGGTTTTGTTGGAGATGGTTTTCCAGGCAAAACTGGAAAATACTACATTTTTAATTGGATCAGATGAAGAAATGAAATAATTGGAAAAATTATTATCAGTTTATTGAAACGATACCCAATGTCAAGAAAATAAGTTATAAGTAAAAAATTATGAGACAAACTTTTTAAATAACTGCAACGGAGCATTATAATTAGGGCTGCCCTAATCTGATTGGTTAGGATATCGTTCTTACTATCTAGAAGTAGTGAGTTCAAATCCCTACTCAAACGAATATCCATTGTATTCACGAAAGGTGACTGGGGCATGTTTAATCGATGTAGTCGCAATGTCTTCTGTGTGAAATGATATCTCTGGGGGTATTTTGCCTGGTTCCTGCATCTAAATTAGGAGAATCCACTTTCAAGGTCATGAATAATAAAAAAGTTTCCTCACTTTCACCCCTTATGGTACTGACAGGTGAAAATTCGAGTATCCGTGCATTGAAAACAACAACTACTGAAGTATCGTGTTTAAATATTGAGGAATTTGACACAAATAAATATAAAATCCACCTCATGAAGAACTACTACAATGAAATGAAATAGATTCTTGGTTTACTTTAAATTATTACAAAAAAGTAATTAAGAGGCAGCGGTGACGTGGTTGCTTAAGGTGTCGGGCTCATTTTCAGAAGGTAGTGAGTTCGAATCAAGAGTTCACCGAAGATCCGTCGTGTTCACAAAAAGCGAATAGCGCAATTTAAATAGGTCAGGTCTGGTGTCAATGTTTCTAAGTAAATGGTTTTTTCTGAAGTGGCAAGCCAAGTCTGGGTTTTCTGCTTGGTCCCTGCTTCTAAATTACGAAGACGCACTCACTTTCAGAGTCACAATGACACGCCCACTGCCCCACTATATAAAGCTGCCATCAACATCTTTTACTTGCAGTGATGAAAAAAGTGAAATTCTTAGGGGTCGGTTGTTGGCAGAAAACAAAGAATCATCAAATCCTGTCGAAATGAATCTCCGCTTCTTAATGTACATACATACTTAGCGATGCAGGCGAGCTCCGGACAGACTTTAAGGTTTGGGTTGGGAATACTCGCTCATCACCAAGCGCCTCGCCATTTTGAACCACGGTCAGGCGACGAGGTCACATCTGAGCTTGCATCTTCCTCTCCACATCCACGCCACAACAACGGAAGGATTTTGGACGTCATAGATTAACATGGACACGTTTTTAACCCATGGAGCTCCAGCAACCTAGTCAGGGAGATTGTATTCACTCTCCCAATCACTGCCCGTGGCAAATGACGCTTGACTTTGCGGCAAACAACTTGAAGCTACTGGAAATCTGTTACTTTATAAGCAGTGAACATATCCAGCACAGTTGGATTTATGTGTATCATGGTACGTAGAAAGAAATGGTAAATACGTACGTTCTGGACAAAATTGAGCTACATAGCATATCAATCAAAAGTAAATTATAAAACAAATAATTTTAATCCTGTGTCATAACTGGAAAAAAGCGCTTCTTTTTAGGATTTTACCTATGAAAATATGCTCTCTTGAAATTCATTTCCTGTGCAAACTGGAGTGAAAAGTGGCAGTGAAACTTTGTATTTTCTAATAATTGCAGTCACGCTGCAGCCTGGTTGGAAATGACATCTTTTTCATGGTTAGTAAGTAGTGTAAGTAGTTAGATTCCAGATCCATCTGTAAAAAATCTCGAAGGTATCACTGATATGTTTTTCGGTATCGAAGGGCATGTTCAACCTAAACGCTGGGTGATTCTGCCAGATCTTGTGCTCTGCCTGAGTTGCTTCTCGTCGAAGAAAGCCTGCCTACACGCCCCCCATACCATGAGATTTCTATGTTCTTTGCCTTCCAATGCATAGAGAAGGAATAGGCGCTGCATCTGTCTGACGTTATTTAACAGTAGCTGGGATCGAACTCGGGACCTTCTCCTCTGCAGCTACTCTACTAAGCTTAAGTGAATAAAAGTAGGTATAATTTGAATTGACATTGTGTGCTGCCTAACAGCCTAACGTCTATACCGCATAATTATCTTCCACATAAACTTTTTATAGTGTGTTATTTTCATGTGTCACAAGGGAGAAAACCTGGAAAATTTCCAAGCACTTATCCCAATAGATGTCCATGCAGAATACAGAAAATCAACATACATTTAACTTTTTCCAGCAGTGTTTGGTATGTGATTTCTTTCTCTTTGGAGAGTCTTGTCCTATCACTAGTCCCAAGTGAGTCAAAGTATGCATAGTAATAAAAATATCCACGCCAACCTATGTATCAACTTTTCTGTTGGAATGAAGTAAATGCGAACGAAATTCATCTCCAAAATTCGTCGCCAATTTATCCATTCGATATTCATGTCCTCAAAGTGGATATCGACCTCCATTGGATCACGCGGACGTAATATGTTTTGGCGTCGTCATATAACGTGTCATTAAAAATGGATACGACTAGAAAAAAGGGAAGAGAAGGTTTGAATAATTTATTCGCCAAGCAGAGCAATTATGGTGGCGTGACTTGGCAAGAATAGGAGAATTGCATTACTTAGAATATGGGGGTGGATTCAAGAGTAATTTTTGATTAAGGGAATACATCAAAATGTTTTGTTCGCTGTGGGTGTCTGTCCACAGTTTCTGATTACACTTTGGAAAAATAACTGATATTTAAATTTACTGAGTAATGTGTAAAAAATGTTCAATTCGTATTGTCTAAGAAATAAGTTCTGTACAAATTATGATAGTTAAATACTTTATTTTTGTAGGATTTTTTGATTTTTCAGAATATTTACGATGAAATCAATTTTTTGTTTATATAATTTGTTTTTTGAAAAAAAAATCTCAGCAATCAAATCGTCTCCTGTGAATTTTTGAACTAATTCATCTTTGAATTTTTTAGGAGAATGTTTTAACATTCTGGGGTTACACAAAAGTTGTATTATATTAATAAAGTAATGCTGTATTTTTTTACAGAGGGATTTTTATTTTTAATATTTAATTTTTTTAAAATCTCAGTTATATTAAAGTAAAACATGTTTCAATAATTTTATGATATTTATATTCAATAAGATTTCTTAATATACCTCTTATTAACTCTTAAGTACATGATTTAAGCTGATCTTTTAAAAAAGAAATTTCCCTACTTTTAAATAGCTACACATGAATTTCGTCTAATTTCAAGTGAATTGAATGGCAGTTTTATTCTGGCTACACTTATTATTAATATGAATATTATCTAAATCAAGTTGTTTTTATGCGACCCATTTAAGTTGTTTAAATTGTTTTGATCCGTTTCTGACTGCATATTTCTACCAACAAGAGAAGTTGCCAAATATATTCAAACATCTCTTATCTTAGGATATATTTGATAATGTTGATCTTATGTGACTCTTAGACACTTGATTATGTTCCCACTTTTGATTCTTTTTTATTCCTATTTTTAGTATTTTATTTTTGATAAAATTGCAATGTTCTTTCTATAAAGTAATAGTTAATAATAATTCCAAATAAAATAATAGTAATAAGCAAAATTATAATTCTCTAAATAGAAAATACTTTTCCCTTATATTGTTATACCCACAGATATCTAAAAAATTTCGATATTGTATACATGTATCAAAATATTTTAGACCTCTAAGTGTAAAATAATAATGGAGAAAATATTTTTTTCAATGTTTTTAGATTAATTCGTTCAATCTGTTTCGTGTTTTTTTTCCCATTACACATGACATCTTTTCGGAAATACCAGCCACAAAGTTCAGTCTTATTGTAAAATTAAGGTTATTCATTTTGTTCCTTCCAGAAAACTTTTGAATGAATGATTAGCATTCTGGTCATCGACTTCCATCTCAGGCTTGGATGTTAATAATACTTCGAAACTACTTTAAACTTTAATTAGTTCTCATATGCACAAAATGGCCCTTGTATGACGACAAATGAAATGACAAATAAAATTAAACCAATTCAGAAAACTTTTCGTTGTATTGCAAAATATCCCTTATTCAGCAAATGTGTTGGTACAAAAGAAAAAAAATGCAACTTCAATTCCCAGTTTTTCATTAGTAACTATTATCAAACCTGAGACTTTAAATTATAAATGCAGTTTCCTATAAGGCTATGATATGACCAAACAGGTTTTACTACCTTTGTAAAGCTACTACTTTAAAATAAAATATTTATAAAATTATTTATCTTATAATTTATAGCCTGACAAGCTGAAAGTTGTTGCATTGTTTCTATGACATCCTCGTCTCTTAAATAAATGCACGTGCTGCCACCCATTATAAATAAATTATCACATCGTAGCATGCTTACAAATTCATTTTATCTTATTCATTGATAAATCATCAAGTCAAGCATCATCATATTGCTTGTTGTGAAGAAAAAGGGAATGTCGCCAGTAACTTATTATAGAATAGACTTCATTCTCTGCATAGTTTTTACTATAATAAGTTCAAAAAATTACTGTCTAATGCCGATTTAATGAGACCTTTCAAATCCCTAAAAAGTCCAATTAAATCGAATTACCTTCAAATTCTATAAAAAAAAAGGTTATTTCGCATGGGTTAAATTAACAAGTTGTTTTATAAAAAATTTGAGTTTTTATATTTTGATACTACAAGGGGTCGATTAAAGAATGGAAAAAATAAACATCACATGGACGAAAATCCAATGTTGTTATTATGGTGTCAAAAAAAGTTGATAAAATGATAAGTAAATATTGTATATTAATGCGGATAAAAAATGTACTAACATATATTTGGGATTTAAAAAGAACTCTTTATATATACAGAAATGTATGTTCGAAATGCAAATGTATCATTGCATTTGCATTAATTATTCTTCCAAAATTCAATTTTGCATAGTAAGCATTAAATAAAAAACTCGAGAGCTCTTCAACATATCAGTTACGACAAAAAACTGTTTCTTATAATCTTTCAAATAATACTATTATTTTTTACTAGAATTATTTTAAATTATAATTAAGTTGCAAGAATAATGAAAAATAGAAGTATTTCATAATTCTTGAAACTTAATCATAATTTAAAATGGAAACAAAAGCATTTCTCAGTAAAATCACATACTTTGATTCTACTGAAGATTAAGCACATTTACCAATATGCCATATATAAGTGGTAACACACGATGATTTCATACCGGGCGCTGAATTATCTCGCGGTGTCCCTGAATGAGATTTTACCGCAGTACCTGATAGCAAGGTGTCAACGAAGAACCCTTAAAAGTATTCGGAGGATGGTGATATTTCTCTCTTTGTTGCAGGCACGACGTGGACAGAAGAGATAATCTCGCTCATCTACAACGATGGTAACCCCAATAAAGTGAAGAACAAGCTCCTCAACTACCGCGTCGAGCATCTGGAGGTTGGTAGGCCCATTGGCCACTTGCGGCACCTCAAGAAGCTAAAGTCGCCACGGCTCATGGCCACCCACCTGCCACTGTCCCTCATCCCCAAGCAGCTGCGTCAGGGCAAGTGCAAGGTAAGTGCAGAGCGTATAACTCTTTTTGTTTGTTGTTATTGTTGTTGTCGTGTAACAAGTGCAAAAAGAAGAAAAAAAGAAATGGTTAAAAAAAGACAAGTCATATGGGACTAAAGTCATGGAGCACTGCCCTGGCCACATCTTCAGCTTTTTCAGTATAGAGGGTCTCATGGCAGCAGTTGGGGTCAATGCTGAAGAGGGTCGAGGCAATAGAGAGTCAGTTGAAGAGATGCCTCGGATCCAGTGGAACTCCTGTGCAGTGCATGCAATCTGCGTATGTTCTAGATCCGTCGGGCATGATTTTCATACCCCTCATGTGCCCAGTCCACATTCTACTGATGGTAGAGGTGGTACCATGGTCAGGATTAAGCTCCGGTAGGCACCATTTTTTCCGTAGTCCCCCACAGAGCTGATGCCAACTCTTTTTGGTGAATGTGTAAAATTCCGTCGACCAGGAAAAGTGGCGCAAATTCTGTCAAATTGACGCCATATCGTTTCATATTGTAGCTTTAACTATTATGTATTGTAACATATAAAGGCACTTTAAATTCGTTATTTTAACAAAAAAATTGGAACAAGCTTTTTAAGCATTTCATGGATTAAAAAGCTATATAAAATTAAAATCTGGAAAGGCTAAGATTATGTTTGTGACTGAAACAATCTTATTTACTTTATTAGAAAGTCATAAATATTTATCAACTTATTTCGTTAAAACAAAACAATATCTCTTATCTAAACAAATATAAATGGTTTATCAAAGTAACAACCATATATTTGGTATAAAGTTTTCTGTTTTGGGCGGAAAATTGTGTTTTTTGGTTGGTAGGATTTAACGCGTACACCCTTTTCTTTGCACATTAACTACACTTTTCGGAAATTTTGATAAGATGCCTATTACGCTTGTTATTAGAAAGTCTATGGTTACTGAGGAAAATATATATATAATGAATTTTCAAGTTATACATAGTTTATTATAGGTAACGATCTACTTACACATGTTAACAGTTAACCATTTTGTGTTTGGTCACAATTAAATCGTCAACTTTATATGTATATATATATATATTCTTTATACTAAATGATTTGCAAATAAAGTCGAAATCTCTTTTGAATTTAAAAAAATCACTTATCTACTGTACAGATCTATTGCCGAGCATTAAATCATCATTTTGTTATTAAGTTTGGACTAAATCATGAGCTTTCATATATGTGGTGTTTGATAAGTCGAAAAACATTTTGAAATTTTATGACAAAAATGGTTTTCTTTCATTTATTTGTTTATTGAAATTAACTTCAGCAATGAAGTCATAAAATATTTTGAATTTTTCATCTCGTTGACATTTCTGAGACAAAGCAGTGATGTCCTGGTTGATCAGGGCGTCGTTCTCACTATCGGAGAGTAGTGAGTTCGAATCCCGGCTTAACCTAAAACTTGTCGTGTTACTAGAGCAAACTATAGAAAGTTAAATATGAGGTGGTCGCAATGTCCTCCGAGTGAAATGATACCTCTGGCGATGTCATATCAAGTATTTGTGAGTCTTTTGTTTAGTTCCCGCTTCTAAATTAATAAGACTCTCATCCCTCTGCTTCCACCTAACTGGTATAGATCAACTTAGCGCTACATACAGGGAGGTATTCTGGTGCAACAACAACATTTCTGAGACCAAAGAGTCGGCTTCGACTGCATTGAAATTTTTTAACAGTGGAAAATGCAAGGGACAGAGAAAGTGACAGACATCTCCCAGATTTCCTGTGAGGTGGATGTCTCTTTACTTTTTCCAAGTTTCCTGACTTGCGATATGGGAATACCCTTCATTATCCATGGAAGTTCTTCTGGGTGACAATTTAAGCGGTGTATATTAAAAATTCCATACACAACAGCCTTAGTTCATTAAATTACCCAGTCTGCGGTGTCAAATGTTTTTCTGAAAAGGGAGAATGTAGAATAGTTTATTATTTCATTCTTTTTTTAATTAAAGTATTGGGCACAGATTTTAATATGTAGCTATAAATTCACTTTTAATAAGTGTGAAAGCATTTTAATATTAAATATTTTTATTCTTCATTATTAAAAATAATGGAAATAATTAATCAGTCATTTTTAAAGATTTTTTTTATCAATTGTAAAAATAATTTTTAATCTTCTCAAAGATTTCTCGAGCTTCCCCCATTTCAAATCCTTTTAAAAGAATATTCTTCATGGATCCTTAAATTTTCCTCTATAATATACAGCAAACAACATAATTATAAAACTAAATCGTCCTTGCCGATTTAAACTGACCATAAAGTGGATATTTTGTCTTGTCTTTTTCATTTTGATTTTTCTTCTGTTCTATTTACAACGTGTTCTATTTTGGAAATAATAGCGCTAAAGATTTGAAATTTGAAAACCAATTATTAAGAGCAACAGGTAATTTTCCTGATTTTGAAAATTTTTACAAACGAAAAAAAATTAGAATTAAAAAAATACTTCCTTATTACTAGTAAAAATCATGAATGGATTTTTTTCTCATCGTCGATGACACTCAGACATTCGATGGTGAACTTCGCCTTGTTTGCTGCCGCTCGAAGAATGTGATTTGAAGGCATGCACCAAATTCGTCGACAAGTCGGATTGACTGTACGATGTGACGTAGATGAAACGTTATTTGACGCCATGAATATTTTAAACCAATGGGAATTGTAATAAAGTGACGTAATCATGATCTCAACTGGAACTAAAGAAACAACCACTTTATGGATAATAATTGTATGTAAAACAAATAATTTAACAGAAAGTCGGATATGAACGAAAAGTCAGAATAAAAATGACGCTGTTCAGTAATCCCCATTAACTCGGAATATATATATATATATATATATATATATATATATATATATATATATATATATATATATATATATATATATATATATATATATATATATATATATATATATATATATTAGTTCGAATATAGGAAAACGCGTTGAACGAGCATTCTCGTAAAACACGCTGACCTCGTATAACGCGTTATGTACAAATGATTCACGTTTAACTTTTCTCGTTTAAGGGGGATTAAATCGAATGTTAAGTTTAAAAAAGATAATTAGCTTATGAAATACAACTAAGCGCTGTATGGAATTCGAAATAAAAAGTGGTAATTAAATTAATGGATAATTTTCTTTCAACGCTTCCGTTCATTCTTTTGTTCACAAATCACGTGTTGTTTTTTCTTTGTTACTTTAATGACCATGAAAAAGAATCTTGGTTGCGAAAACAGCCGCAGCCGAAGCGTCAAAAATGTCGAATTAATAATTCATAAATTTACTCGATGCATCGATTGAAAGGGTAATTCGGTAAAAGAAAAGGAAAAAAAACATACCAAGCAAAGACAGGCACTGCGCAGATAAAATTTGGATGGAGATTATTGATTCATTTATTGATCAGTGATCACTTAAAGTTTTTTTCACGGCCTTTACACGTGAAGATTAGTCTTTGATTGTGCAATTCCAGTGAAAGTTTGATAATGATCTTTAATTTTACCCGCAATCGATTTTGTGTGTAGTGGCTCTTTAAGATAATTCTTATTGTTAATTTAAGGGAATGATTGTAATTTTTATAGTGAGATTTAAACTAAACTTTAATTTCAAGAATTGAGGTGTTTTCGTGTAATAGAAACAAATCAGATTTAATAAACAAAATTAATATTTTCTTTGCTACTTAAATATTTCCATGTTAATAAAATCACTTACGAAATATCATTTTCAACCTTGTCGTTACAAAAAAATGAATGTTGGAATAATCACAAACAGAAAATAAGGGGAAATATACTAATAAAAAGATTGTGTTAAATTCACAGAAGTTTTATTTGCATTTTATTCAAAAGTTATTTGCAGTGATTAATTATTATGCGACTCTCTGACTTATTGTTTAAAGTGGGTGCCGAACAATTACAAATACCCCAAAACAGGATGCAAACCTACAAACTTTTGAACCGAAAGTCAGAGCGCAAATCATTTAGCTCTTAGTTTGGCTCAACTCACAGAAGAAATTTGAAAAATTCTCAGCGAACTCAACTATCGAACATTGTGACATTGATATCCTGGTCCCGGGGGGAGGTTTAATCCCAACCACCATGGAGCAATGGATGCTGCACTTCTATATGCACGCTCTTGGAGTGGGCGCTTGGGAGTTTTCCGAGTTTACTCCCTTACAACACGTGAATATGGCCACTTTTTATGAAAAGTCCTCCACGGGGTCTAGTACAACGGAAATTAAGATCACTGCTCAAAAAACAGTGTGAGTGTGGGGTGACCTAAACGTGTACTTAATGGCTTCCAGTTGCCAGTCCAGTGCATCGATGTCGATTTTACATCAGCATGTGTGTTCTCTACGATGTCGAGAAACAATGACGTCATCATCTTGATGTTATAAACAAAAATAAGACTATTCCAAATGCAGAACATTATGCGGTCTCTTTGATTATACCATTGATTCATATTAATGAAGCTTTCTTGTCTGCAATGCTGCTGCAAGAATAACTGGAGCCAAATTCGCCAAGCTAACAGTCCATGCTGCAGGGAATATCATCGAATTCTTTTCACAGACATTTGTTGTCTTGAAAACGACCTCATTTCTATACTCGTGTCTCGTTACGTGCCGGTACGATCTATTAATATCATACGGTTAAAATGGCTATCGTTCCGTCTGTCAATCACAGCTGACCCCTGTGATTTAAAACAGCACTCAGCATGACCATTCTGTACTCATCGATTTTAGATACTGCAGACACTCATGGAATTTCGCCCATCTCGGATAGCAACACTGCATTAAGATAAACTGCAATCTCACGTGGCTACAATTCGACTCCCATCAAATTCAGAATCGTGCCGGTAAGCATTTCTTCTTCTGACACGTGGCATCACAACTTCTTACCAGGCAGCAACGGTTAAAGGCAACCAGTGCAAGAGGAACCTTCTGTATATAAGTTCTTTGCATAAACACATCGCTATCATTCCCCGTTTTACACAAATGCTTTAAAAAGCTCCTTTGCATATCAAACCATTTTCTTCAAATCGTTTCACACCACAAGAATTCATTTCGATATTTGGAGTAATATGATTGATTATACTAGATTGGTTAATTGGTTGGTGTCGGGTCCAAAGGAAGTCAAGTCCAATTGCTCCTAGTTCCAAAATCATGGCTTTGGCAATGTGTACAATTTTATCGTGATAGAGACTTTCCTGAAAGCTAAATTCGTCAATATAACCTTTTTGTGATTTATACTAAATTATAAACAGAATTTTACTATTTCTTTTTAACAATGACTTCTCTCTGCAATAATGTTTTCTATAGTTTTACGGGTGTCCGAAATGCTCATTTACATAAATCAGTATACTCTTAGCATTTGCCAATCAATATAACTCAAAAAGTTTTCAGACTTCATAAATATCACCAATAGAATTTGTAGCATCATACAGCTTTCATACTATAATCTAGTATAAAAAATCACTAACGTTCTTGAATTAAAGATTCGACAATTCGTGGCACCTCAGTCATTTTTTGAAATTTAAATTTCATTCTATAAATCTTAACTCTTCTTACTCAAAAAATGACTACACACAAAGAGAAAGGCAAATAAACCATTCAAAATCTCTTTACGTGGCAATTATTTTGGATGTTAAATTGGATTTTATTTCTACACTTACCGCTTTAATGATAATGCAAAGTATAGATTTAGTTATTAATCGATCGGTAAGTTTCGTAATTTAATTAGAAAATTTGTATAGGAAATCCATTTTATGTTTACAGAATGAAATGGTTTCTTATAAAATAATTTAGACTATTTTAGTTAACATAAAATACAAATTATACCCGAACAAATTACTTTCCTAGCTTCTACAGGTAATAAAATGAAGTATGTAAAAATATATTCAACATCATCAGTTAATTATTTTTGTGTATCCAATCTTTTTCTTATCAAATATATAACCTGAGCTATCGACACAGGCTTTTTGTATCATTTATTACATATTCATAAAATCAATAATATTTTCTTTAATGTTTTGTAAATCAATGTAAGCTAATATTTAAAGTTGTTTTATATTTTTAACGTAATAACCCATAATTTTAAATAAATGATAATATATTAAAGGAAAGATTTAAAGTTAAAAACAATCATTCTACACTTGTACAATCAACAGTTCGTGCTGATTTCATTGCTTCTTTTTTGGATATGCATTTCTAAATAAGAGAATTTTAAAATACCATTCATTGCCAAAACTGTTAAGTTTGAATAAATATTAATGTGATAAAAAAACATTAATTTTTATCAATGGATTGATTGATACAAGTAACAGTTATTTACACAGCTGTTTAATTTATTTTTCGAACAGTTGCCAGATATAATTGATAAAATGTTTAATTTTAAAATTACTGTTGCCAAGTTCAGATTGTATAAACATCATGAAACCGTGGTGTAAGATATCTAATGTTGATTGAATTCCAGCGTTTACGAACATTAATCTTACTGATTATGTGACGAAAAAAACTTTTCGCAATTAATATTCTTTTTTATTTTACAAAAACAGTTCTGGCGAGAACAATTCAATTTAATCATCTGAGACGCAAAACCAAACGGTTGAATGCATCACCATTTAGTGTGGGATTGGGACAATGTCATCAATCCATCCGAAGAATATGTTTTCCTTCCACCTGGTGCAATAAGTTGCCAAGCAACAGGGTCTTTATTTTATTTTTATCGATGCCACGGGTTTTTTGATCGATCGTTTGGTCAGAAAAATATCAAAAAGAATTGAGAAAGCTTTTCGTTTTCTTTATCATAATAGTAAGAATTGTCTCTGTAGTCACCAAAATAAAAACGAGAAATAGTTTTAAATTAAATACTCACAATTATTATTTTATAATTATTTACACTAACTTATACATATTTCATAACCATCAATTTAATATTCTTAATGGATCGTTCTATTTTTTGTCATCTCTTTTTTCACTGTTGCCAAAAATTTCTTGATAAAAATTACAAAACGATATCTTTGTGAAGCTCATTTAATTTATTTTAAGAACAATTCGTTTAACAGTAGTAAGTTAAATTTTTTGTTTTATAATATTGTTATTGGATGAAATAATTCATATTAAATTAGACACTTTGATTCCTACCTCTCTGTTGACAATGATTTTTTAAGCTTTAATTTATACAAACTTTTACCTTTTCTCAATTTCTTAAAAATGAAAAAATAGAATAGGAGGTATAGCAAGTGATTTCAGTATACGTTCTACGTATCTCTATACCATATAATTGCTATACTGAAGGATTTGTATAGTTCCATTTAATTCCTGCCCTTACCATTAACCCATCTAGTCTGCAATGCGAACTTTATCGAATAAATTCGGAATTATGAGAGCTCCTTCCTCTTAATACCAATGCTTCTCTGTTATCGCATTCCAAACTAAATTTGGACTCATGAATAAACAGCTCTTTAACATTGCATATTGGATAGCCTAATGGGCTAGAGCTGTTGTGGGCAATTTAATATTCGCCGCATAAATTGTCTACTGTGAATACTTCTTTCATAGATTCCATATTCACATATTACAAGGAAAGAAACCTGGAAAACTCCAAAGCACCCATGACAGCGGATATGCATGTAGAAGCCCAGTATCTCGTTGATCAACAGTGGCTGCCATCGAACCCAAACATATATGTCAGTGTTTTCTGTTGAATGTTTAACTTTTGACCTAAAGAGCACTGTCCTACCTCTACGGTGTGGATGGCTAAATAATTCAACGGCTTGAATTCAATCACTTTATATCGCATCGCAATGATCAGCTGCCTGATTCTGTAAACTGTCTTGAGATCAACTGAATATACAACTTTGGTCAACTTACATAAGGACCAACCAAATGTGTGAAGATTATTTTGAATTATTTGATTTGAGATCCTCCATCCTTTTGCTTAAAGAAACTGTTGTTACAATTGAATAGCGTCCTCTGGTCAGTTTTGATGAGCTGTTAATGGGCATGTCTGTTATGATTTCACTAGATAGTATGTGTATGACCTAATCCTGGTAGACAATCAACATTTTCTGTTCCTTGGCGTCAATTTCAAAGATTTTACATAACATTCCTTGTTACACCAACACCGTATGTTGTTCTTTTTTTTTTGTTCCTATTTAAGTCTCCCGATAAAACGAAAAACCTTTATGTGACATTTTTAATTTACCTCTCCCAAACTCCTTCTCTCTCCATCCCTCTCTCTCTCTCTCTCTCTCGGAGCTCACCAAGGCCAAGTAGTCGAACAGTGTTCCCCAGAAATGAAAAGACTCCCGGAAGGCAATTTACGTTGTGGACATTAAAATGCTTTACAATAACCTTAGGCTGTTAAACAGACATATTTCTTGACATGAAAGCGTGATTGGCTGTTATCTAACATATTTGCATACTTCCATCTACCTCTGCAGCGATTTGCATCTTCTTCAATTCTGATTGGCTTCAGGAAATTAGCATTTTCCTTCAAAATTTGATACTATTCAATCAGTAATGTTTCATTTTATCTATATTGCTCCCAAATTCAGTCACATCACTAATAATAAAAATGACTTTGTTTATCCAACTATACTCTCTAATAATATTAATACACAGTAGAGATATTAGCTTTTATTCATTAGCTTTCCAATTACATAGTTCCAATAAATTTATTTATATAAGTCAGTTCAATAAATTTTAATGTATGAAGTCTTTAAGAATTTACTGATAAAAAATATTATCTTTATAAAACCCTTAATTGTAAAGCATCTGAAGATTGCTAATATTTATATTATATCATTCTAAAACATTTTAAGTTTACCTACTCCATATCTATAACTTGTCAGAATTAAATACTGAGTCTTCCTGAATTTTTTTTAATAATGCCTTAATATTTATAATTGAATCATCATCTGTCTTTATAACATACAAGGGCATTACATTCCTTTCTAACCTGAAAAATTCAATATGAAAATAAAACCTTTTCCCGAAACAAAAGCTTGCCAATCAAATTCAACATCTGAGTCAGAGGTAAAAAAATGTCGTTTTCGAAATCATGATCTATCATTAACAACTTTTAGAAAAATTATTTTCGTCATGAACTTGATTTAAAAGCTCAACTTTTTTCCGTCTGTTTTCTGTTGAGTTTTTAATTAAAGATGTTCCATTTAATCTTTGTTAACTGTGGTAAATAATTGTATATTTTCATTAAAATCATTGCATATAGTTTTTGTGCGTTTCAAGTTATCTTTACTCAAAACAGAATCAAAGCAATCTGAAAGCAGAAAAAGAAATTTTTACGAAATCACAATTTATGAATTGGCAAGTCTTTTTGACTGGTCTCCTATGTCATGAACTTGATTTGTAGATGAAGTTCTTTTCGGTTCCGCTTTTAAATATAGAGGTTTTATTTGATTTTCTTAATTAATCGTGATTATTTGCAAGATTTTCTTAACACCACATGTTTTCCTAATATTTTTTATTTGCTCTTCATCTGGCATGCATTACATTTTCCTCCTAATGATAATTTGTAACTGTTTGGGTATTGTGGAACTTTGTCCTTTTCAAACATATAGTATTTATATTTTTGTTTTTCATTAGACACAAATTTAAAATTTCGCTTCAGCTAATAACCATTAATTGTTTGGAGAAAATATAGTTGAATGACATTGTTGTTGAACTTTTTCATTCGGTTGTCTTTTATCGGACATAAGTTCTTTTCTTAAATTAATACATTTTACTGTTGCCAGAAAAAATTATGAAATATTTTATCTAGTTAAAAAATAATCGTTAGTTAAATAATCCTCTATTTAAAAAAATAAATGTTCAACGTAGTTTCAATTCCATGTTACGAACAGTCTGATACTGTTGTAATCCATGAAGATATCTGCTAATTCTTTAACTAAGAAAGACTTTTTATAGAGTTGGTTAATTCATTCTCATCGCAAAAGAACAAACTTTGAAAAAGTCCATGCAATTTCGCCAACTGATATACATGCAGAAATAAAAGGCGTCTTTACCTTCAAGGAAGAATTTTTCTTGACATTCGGCTTATTCAATCATAGCAAATAAAGAAACTTTTAAAATTTCCAAGCAGCTTCCCCCAACAGGCATATATGCAGAAATAAGAAGTGCAACATCAACACTGTGATTGAATTCGAAGCTTTGTACTCCTCAAATTGTAGTTATAATGGTAAAAAAAAGTTGTTCTGCTTTATTACTCCTTATTCAATATAAATGAACATTATGCTGAGCAACCACCAATAATAGATACGTAAATGATTAAAACGGCTACACAGATTTAAAAAAACTTGCAAGATTAGAGAAAGTTTCTAAAATTTTAGGTTAGGAATTTTTTATTTGTTTGTGTTACTTTACAATCCCTTTTATTTACATTGTAACTCATTGGGTTTAAGGATCTCTATTAAAAAATATTGAGTAAAATTCCTGTCAAATGGAGTGAATTTGCATGCCTTTACTACTTTAAACTCAATTAATTTAAAATATTAAATTAACTTGATTTAAAAATATCACAGTGAATATAATCTAATCGCGGAATTAAATTTTTCATCTTTTATTATATACTGAAAAAAATTATGATCGTAAACCTGTGCGACCGATCTCACACTCATCAAGTATTCAAAATCACTTGATTTTTTCAAGTGTTCATGGCTTAACTTGTGAATTTGAAATCATACACATCATCATTAACTTGTGAATTCAAAATCATATTCCTCAATGCAGACAAAGTGGGAGTTGAAACCATAGGTGGTTCAACTGAAGCAACATAATGATAACCATTCAGCTATAAATTCGACAGGGTAGTATTTATATTATTATTTTAGAATTATCCTATACATAAAATTGCAGATTATGCCTAAAATAAGATATGTATAAAATGCTAATGATTAATACTTCGAAAGTAGTGAACTAATTGGAAAAATGTGTGATATAATGTCTATTACATAAAGACATATTGTGCATTTCTTTCAGATAATATACGTGGTGCGGAACCCCAAGGACAATGCCGTCTCGTACTACCACCACCACAGGATGAGCACGTTCCTCGGCAACTACAAAGGCTCCTGGGACGAGTTCCTGCAGCTGTACATGAGCGGATACCGTAAGCATTTTATAAGCATCCTCACTGTAAGTGCTGATTGATCTGCCATCTCTTGGAACTGTTAGGAAATATCCTAAATTGCTAACAACAAATTTATGACCAGAACATTAAACGTATCTAAACCATAACAGTTTCTTCTGATTTTCTAAGCAGTTTTCGGTCTTTGTAGACTGGTTGGGAAAAAGCTTCGTTATCGGAAGATAGCAGGACTCAGTTGAAGATCCAAGCTGTTCATGAATGATGGCTTTGCAATTTAAAATAGGTAGAGGTCCAGTGGCTCAGTAGCTTCATGCTGCTTCCCATTAAAAACAGCAAACTGAAGCATCATTTGCCGTGAGCAGTGATTGGGATGGTGACCACGTACTATCCCTCACTAAGTTGCTAGAGCTCCTTGGGTTGGGAACATATCCACGTTAATGTATGACGTCCAAAATCATTCTGAGGGTGTGGCTTGGATGTGAAGAGGAGGGTGCCAGCTCAAGTGAGACCTCGTTACTTGAGCGTGGTTCAAAATTATGAGGCACTTGGTGATAGGCGAGTATTCCAAATTCGTTAAGCTAAAAGTACAGTCTGGGGCTCGTTCTTACTACTATGTATTTATGTAAAATAGGTGGAAATGTTTTCCAAGTAAAACTATACCAATTGGAGATTCAATCCAAATTTAGGAAACTTCTGTTTGACGCTTAAATTACGAAGAGTTATTTTCCAGAACTAAGTCAGTCTTTCGCCTTAAAGGTACTTCACATCTTATGATGACCAGGACCAGTATCACTCTTCTTTTTTATGACCATCATGATTAAAGTCTCACATAATTGGTCCAGATTGGGAAAAAGCCTTAATCAAAACATTATTTGACTTTTTTCGGATTGCATTTGCCAATTTAGTCTGTGATATGTTGTTGTTAAAATTAAGTATTTGAATTTCCCTCATTTTTGAAAGCTTTCGTTTGAAAATTTCTATAACATAACATTTAAAATTGGAAAAAATTTAAATAAAAAGATAAATATTTTTAACAAAATTATCAAAAAATTTACAAAACTACCCTTTTTTTTACCTTTTGACTGCAGCATGTTTAAAATCGAAATTTGTTGGAATGTGTTGGCGCTGGAATATGTAGTCATTTGGAAAATAAAACTCACTTGATTCAAATATTAACATACTATAAAGAGTTCTATTGGTTTTAGGCATTCTTAAACTAATTTAAAACAATTATTTTGAATTTTACATTGTTATCCAATTATTGTAAGAGAAATTTAATTTTATTTTGCAGTCGTGTACGGTTCCTGGTTTGATCATGTCCTGCCCTACTGGAGATTCGCTCAGGAACACCCCGAACGAATGCTCTTCATCTCATTCGAGGATCTCAAACTGGTAAGGTCAAAATACCATCTATCAATAGTAGAAAAGCTATTAAGTGATCTTTGTACCTTTTCTTTTTTGTATAATTGATGAACATACCGTCAAAATCCTGTTTGTGTCCTCTGACGTTAAAAACTAGTGCTATTTCAAATTTCCGCTTTTCGTTTTAAAAAAAACGACAAGCTATCTATAATGGTATGTTGAAAATGTATCACCTGGAAATATTTTTTATTTGGCTGGTTTCGTCGGCACCAAGCGTCTTAAGTTTCATTTGTGCTTATAAATGTCTTTCTCGCACAACCATTTCTTATCTAATTGTAATTTGGATATTTTAAAAACAGTTATTTTATTTTTTTATAGCAATGGGTGTTAAATTTAAGATTTTTTAAGAGTTGACGAAGCTGCGATTTCATGTGTTCTAAAAAGTCATATTATGTGGTTAAAATGTAATTTTATTCTAAAATGGTTTTGTCATCACCATTCATAGTAAGAAGTTAAAGTTGCGTGAACGCAAGCTTAATTTCTTGGATCACACATTTTATTTGTAACTTCCAAGCGATTTGTTTATTTACGGTGTACAGAATTAGCTTCTATTGAGTTAATATAATTATTGCTGTTATATAATTTGATTTTTTGTAGTTAAAATGTACAAAAACTTTTTATTAGCTTGTTTTAGAATTCGTGTCTGAAAGGCAATTTCCCTGGCTTTTGTATCACAAACATACATGTACATCTTAAGAAAGATATATCACGATTATTCCAAGATGATTTTGATATTTTAGAATGATTTGTGCTAGAATTTAATTTATGAAACATCTTTATTTCTAAAACTGGAGTACTCTTGCCAGATGCAAGAAAATTTGAAAATTTATGCAACACTTTTAGAAAATTAAAATTCTAAAATAGTACTTCATCGTCTAATGTCTGACAAGCATGAATGGCAGGAAGTAACAGTGAAAACAGTGAGCCTATTACCATTTGTAATTCATTTCTTTTTGGATTTTCAGTGTATTTTGAGTGTACATTACATCACATATGTATTTATGTACTTTGACTTTATTGAGTGCAACGCATATATACCAATGGGTACAAAAAATGTGTACAATGTGTTTATTCAGAGTGCTTCGAACATTCTAGAGCTAGACAACATAAGAAAGGCGTGAACCTGATGCTTCTCACAAGGTCTCCTGTTCACTTTAAATGGTAGCGTAATTACATTTGTTACAATAAAGTGAAAACACTCTTGTGACTTTCTCATTTTATATTAGTTAATATGATTTACTCAATATATTTCATGAACTTTTGACTACCCTGCAAGTTTTGTATTATTTTCTTTGTACTATATTCTTTTTCTTTTTCATCGCAGTTTTTGTGGTAAAAAACCAAATTTAGTGACTAAGATAAACCAACGGGTTATCAAATTCGCTCAGAGTAGATTCCATGATGATGAAGTGAGAAAAATCTATGTATTCTAATGATCACGTTTTCCTTTTTCCCAATATAGGATCTGCCTGGCATGGTTTCGAAGATCACCACTTTCTTGGAGCGTCCGTTGTCGCCAGAGGCCATCGACGCCATATCCCGCCATTGTACTTTCGAGCAAATGAAGAGCAATAACATGGTGAACAGAGAAGTCCTGCCCATTTCAGACCTCTTCGACATGACCCAGTCCAAATTCATGAGGAAAGGTGAGGAAGTAATTTCGTAATGAAGATTTTTTAATAAGAACTGGACATGACAAATGAAGGTATGCAATCAGAAATAAAAAAAATGCAGTCGAATCGATAATACGCGGTAAATTTTTTCTTATTACATTTCATAGTTGTGATAGTACCTGAATATTAACTAGAAGGTTTGCAACCATGCTAAACTTCGGGACACCTCACGAAATTGGCAAAAACAATTTCACACATGTCTAAGGCACCTAAATGGCAACTATGTACTTACTTGGTTTTCTATTTCTCCACTTGCTTCTTTTTGTTAAGCCTAACCATTTGTTGATATGGCAAGCTAAAATACTAAAATCAGTGTTCCTACCCAAATAATCGAAAGAATGTGAGTTTCTACCAAATTGAGGAAGGAGAAACAGTGGGCAGACATCTTCTTGAAACACTTTTCCCAATTATTATGGCGACAAGATACAGAAAGAGATAATCTTGATTGTATTCTAAAGTATATTTCTTCACATTTTCCTCCAAATCGTAACTGATATGTAGTCAAATAAAGGCAAGAATTATATCGATACAAATTGGTTTGTTTTTATATCATTAATTATTATTCATTTATAATTACTTCTAACTTTTCACATGCATTTTTTAGTACGTGCTCCAAATTCCCATCAGCTTTTCCGTTTTCAGAATTGGAATAATTTTATTGAATACTACTTATGTTGTTTTAATTATAAGTAAGTACCTATCAGAATGAGGATTTTTTGCATAAGAGCACGTCAAAATAATCTGGAAATAGTAGAATCAATGATTTAAAAAAAAAGCATTGCAGTCAAGTTGGTGATATAGAGCGACTTTTTTTCGCAAACCTCAATAATAGCAAGATGTTTTGAAACCGGCCAGAAACTGAAATGAATATATTTAGCAGCAAAAATTAATGTCGCCAAGCAATACAACATTAGTTTTTTGGTGAAAGTGGACAACTTGATTTTAATTTAACCAGAATGAAGATTAATAATGCAGACCAAGAGCAGTATTGGCGAATAAATTTCAAGCAGCAGTTGTCACATGTAATAATAGAACCGCAACCTTAATTTTCGTTCAACTAAGAACTGTTTTCTGAAACGCATGCTATACAATCATTTTGAAGACTATTTTCTTTTCAACACAGAACGTCAATTAAATATCTGAATATTTTGGTTTCTGTATACAAAATATCGAATTGAAACATATCTCAGTTTGATAATAATTATTCATAAATTACTGCCAAAAATAAATGAAGCTTCAAAATATTGTATAACTTGAATTTCCATTGCAGTGGTAGGATCATTTGGGACAATTTTGAAGATAAATTCAAAACTATCTATATATTTCATCATAAAATTTCTTTACTTGAACCTAAAAGAATTTACAATTCATTTTTATATATAATTTCCTTTTTACTGTTGCACCAGGCCCAACAAATTTATATAACACTTAACAGAGTTTGTACGACTCCTGGAATTTTTACTTACTTTAATGCATTTATTTTTTGTTAGAAAATATTATAATTTTTTTGAGTTTTTTGTTTAAATATTTTAAAATTTTCAATGAATTTGTTTGAAAATCAAATTGAGAATTAGCTCTTAATGTTACCACTAAAGGGTGGAAAGATCGATATTAGACTGTATACATAACAGTTTACTAAAAAAAGATATAGTTCAGCCAAAATTGTTTCCTGTTTACCTAGTTCAATCAGGACCGGATGTAGTATTTCGATTTATGTGTGTGAAGTGAAGTGAAGAGTAATCACCAATAAGATCGTCAATAAGGAGGGCAATTTTAATTTATTCTTTTTCTATTTGTTTCAGTCATTTATAGTGTATAAATTTCACAATACTAATATTTAAATATGAAATTTTTGAATTCAAATATACTTTCCATATATTCTTTGGTGAAAATTTCGTATAATATTCAGTGAAAAGAGAAAACTCTTTGTTTGTTTATCAGTGAAATGAAGGCTAAAATAAATTATTTAATATGCCTGGCTGGTGTCTTGTCAGTGATTAGTGGACTCTAGAAAAGCCATAAAAAGATTAGCTTTTGCATGGTTCAGAAAAAATAAAGAATTTCATTATTTTGTAGAAGATTTTAAATCATAACAACCGACTATAATATTTTAAACCTGTATATTGATGAGAAATTTGATCCTGTTAAAGATAAAATAGATACCTTTTATTTCAAGTTACTCTCAAATAGGCGAAATTATTGTCATGTATAGAAAGTAATTGATTTGCTTTTACTACTCGCTCATAGTCAAGCATCAGTTGAATGTGTGCTAAAAGAACAGAAAAGTCTAGAATATGGATGTGAAGTTGTATAGTGAAGAGTTTGAAAGCAAACAAGAAAAATTTAGAATTGCTTGTATTCAATAATAATTGTAGGAAAAATGTCACATCCTGGAAACTTTGTCTAATCGTTGTTTTTAATATGCTTTGCATAAGTATATTTATTTAAAGAGATTGTTATACACATCTTGAAATACTCAATAAACTAATAGATAAAAATCTAATGAAGTTGTTTAAAGATTCTAAAATAAGTATATATATTTTGTAGCTGTAAATTCATTGAAAGCTTTTGAAGTAATCATTATATATACTTAATAAAAAATAACTTAAATAAAAAATATATTCTCATCAATTATTGCAATAATTTATATCTATTATTTATATTAATAATTGAAAAATGTTACATACACACTGCTGGCCACCGTAAATGCAAGGAAGCATGCAAATGACATGAAATTTACAATATGCATCAGCGGAGGTGAGATATGCAAATGATTAGAATTTCAGTGCAGCCGCTCATCCCGCGTGCCTATGGCGCCACTTCAAAGCGCTATTTAAGGCTTGGAGATTCTTCTTCTTCTTCTTCTTAGAATTGGGTTTGTATGTCATTGGGCACCTCTGCTTTTATCAGCATTTTGTACCACTAACTCCAAACCCAATGTTTCCTAGTTCCAGTTGCTCGGGTCACCCACTCTATTAATAAAGTCCGATAACCCTTTAATGGAGTCTAGGTGTAACTCTCTAGTATGGATGATGCCTAAAGAGGTTAATCTAGGGAGGGCAAGAGCCTCGCATTCATAAATGATATGCTCTGCCG
This sequence comes from Latrodectus hesperus, assembly GCA_037975125.1. NCBI lineage: Eukaryota > Metazoa > Arthropoda > Arachnida > Araneae > Theridiidae > Latrodectus > Latrodectus hesperus. The sequence goes on along the minus strand of CM075858.1, from coordinate 77,511,107 downwards.
TTTCCTCTTGCGTATGACATTTCCAGCAGATAGGGTCTTGCTGAAATAGTCCCATCTGGTCAGAGAGTCAGTCATGCTAGGGATAGCTTCCTGACTTTCACCAGAAGAAGATGGTTTGGAGGTCATTTCTACCTCAAGTGAAGGATTCATTGCTGCCCTTTTACAAGATTGCCTCTGAGTTCCCTTGTCTTTTTCAGCAAGGTCTACTTCAGAGGCTTCACCTGCAAATGCAGGAAGGTTTGTTATTTCTTGTGTCTTTTCAGCCACAAGATAACAATTAAAAAGCTCAGGTAATATAAATCCACCCAGCATTGCCTGAGTTACTGGGCAAGGCAAATTACTCTAGAAATTCGCCAGGCAACTAGAGGCTCCGTTAAGACACCAATACCGCGGTGCCAATTAGCCCTAGGCATGGATCGCATAACACCAGGGCTTACGGGAGCTGGTTCGCGGCCTCTGATTCTATATTCAAGGCTATCCTGTCATTCCTACAGGACATTCGGCGATCCACCACCTGCCGACGCGCCTGGTGGCTGCTCAAGCCCCAGGAAGGTACACGTACCCCCTGGTTCCAGGAGGCTTGGAAATTTCGACGATTTCAAGTTCGGCAATTGGGTTTTCCCAATAGTTTAAAAAAATAAAATAAAATAAATAAATAAAAACGACCAATTATGCCTAGAAAACAGAGATCATTATTTTTTGATCAAGTATCCGAATTTGACAGAGGAAGGATAGTGGCCTACCAAGATTGTGTATTATCTTTCAGGAAAATCAGTAGTCATGTTGGACGAAACCAAACAACTGTAATGCGGAAAAGTGATCGTTGGATGGTTCGATCGCATCCTCCTCAGTGCACTACTTCACGTGTTGACAAGCAAATTGTGCTCATCAAGAACTACAGCACAGCACATTTAATCTGTAAGGCACCATCCAGTGTTTGTAGCGTACCATTCGACTCCTTTTACAGCAGAGTTGTCTGTCTGCAGTACGTCCATTGCGTCGTCTACCCCTGTCGCAGAACCTCAGATGTCTCCATCGCCAATGGTGCAATGAAAGAACGATGCGGACGGCAGAATGGAATGAAATTGTCTTTACTGAGCGAATCACGCTTCTGTCTACAACACCACGATGGTCGCATTCTAGCCTGTAGACACCGTGGAGAGAGGATGCTGAACAGCTGCGTTATGCACCGCCACACTGGTCCTGCTCTGAGTATTATGATATGGGGTGGTATTGGATATCACTTTCGTACTCCTCTAGTACGCATTGTCCGGTACTTTAAACAGCTCAGCGCTAAAGCTCCGAGGTGTTGGAGCCTGTTCTCCGTCCTTACACTCAGGGCCTGTCCACAGCCATATTTCAACAGGATAATGCACGACCACACATGGCACGCATTGCCCAAGGGCTCTTCGTCAAACGCCACATTGAATTGATTCCCTGGCCGGTCTTTCGCCGGTAGAAAATATGCGGTTCATAGTTGCTCAGCGATTGACCCAGATTACATTCCCAACTGCCACACTAGATCAACTTTGGCAACGTATGGAAGCTGCTTGGTCTGCTATACCCCAAGAACACATCCAAAGTTCTCTTTGAATCAATGCCGAGGCGTGTGGCAGCTGTGGTCTCCAACAAAGGTGGCTACTCTGGCTACTGATTATGGCAGGAGCCACACTTTACAGAAGTTTATAAATTTAATCATTTGATACTTGGTCAACATGTTATCTACAAAGTAAATTTTGCTGTGATATATGTTGTCTTTCTTGGTGTTGCAATTTGAATGGTCCCAATTGTGTATTTCCTAATAATAAGATTCTCTACATTGAATTTTATAGTAGTTTTATCAATCTTTTTTACATAAGAATCAGATTAGTTCTGGTTTTACCTCTTCGGTTCAGTCTTCTAAGTCAGCGGCTGTGATTTATTTACTACAAAGGGAAGATAAATAGAAAAATAAGTGAACATTTTTTATTGATAACTAATATGATATTGACGACCTTTGGGACTCTTTTTCGTCGCCAAGCAATTCAAACGTTGTTGTCACTTAAAAACCATATACATGACGCGAAACACGAAAAAACTTGCAAAAAAAAAAAAAAAAAACTTATCATAAATTTAAATTGACAAAACCAAAGGGGAAACTAGCAATACTATAATCAAAACAAAGGACGCCAGATTTGGTGAGAAATCTTTTGGGGACGTTATATCACACTTATACCTTTTATAGCAATACCACAACAGATTATCCTAAAAAAGGAAGGATAATAATCATTGTTTATAATAAGAAGCGTATAGTGTAATTGTAAATAAAATTTCCCATTTACATACTTATTTTGTATGTTCTCTTTATACTTTTTCCTTTGTTGTTTAATATTCATAATCCTACCGCAGTTTTCTCTTATATATACAATCATTATTAATTTTATGAATCATCAAGCGTTATTTATATAATCAGGTTGATTTTTCTATTGACTTTTTCATTTTTTTAATCAAAATTTCATTTGAATTTATTATTTTTTAAGAAATCATTTTTGTGAAAACTATTGGCGAAAATACATTTTTTAATTCTCTCCATGTTTAAATCTTCATTAAGAAATTATTTCTCAGGAAAAATAATGGAGAGTAAAAAATCTTAAGTCACTAAAATCAAATGCATGAATGGGGCGCGCCCTTGAAAGATCAATAACTAAATTTATCCTTTCATGTCCTAGTTTTATTCTTGCACAAATTAGCGGTTATCAATAATTTTATCTGAAACTTATTTTTAGTTACAACGAAAATATTATATTATATTAATAGTATCATTTCAATTTCTGCTCCGATTTTTTTAAAAAAATGAATATACTACCTTTGTAATTAGAAAAATTCCACGTTAAAATATAATCAATTTTTTATATCATTTTATTATCATGACAACATAACGAATTCTTTACAAAAATTTTCCCCATTCATTTGGACTACATTATAAATGTAAGAATTTTATGTGATACTCCCATATTAATCCCTCGATCATTTTCACCAAAAAAATATGTCACCAAATATCGAAGTTTAATGCCAAATATTTTGGTCTTGTCAAATTCAAGATAACTTTTTAAGTCTACTTAAAACAGTAATTTCTGGTCAAATGAGTTCTATATGTGAGCCAGAACAGTAAATGAAAAAACATTAAACGAATACTTATTTTTGTAAATTTCCATTTTATGTTATTAAGATTTTTCATATCATTTTCAGGCATCATCGGCGACTGGAAGAATTACTTTACCGAGGAACAGAACATTGACTTCAGCAAACTCTACAACGAGAAAATGCAAGATAGCGGACTCGAACTGATATTCGATCCTGAAGAGATAGACACCCGCAACAACAACGGGGGCGAGGTGACGAGTGAAGCTTCCTGAGCAGGCAGCCTCAAGCACGGTCAACACAGCCTTAGAATTGAAACTAGGTCTTCGCAAAAACTAATCGGGAGAAAAAAATTAAAGCATCCATGACAGAGCACTGCTGCATAGTTTCCGACCACAGCACGCACCCAGAGAACACCTATCTATACATAAAATGCAACTCACCAGCCCGAAGTGTAAAAAACAGCGAACATTTCTGGCGTTTGTCAGGACATTCAAAATAAAGCGGTGGTAATCGAATTCTCTGGAAAAAAAATGGTGCCATGGATATAGGCGTCATCAGGTTTTTGCATAAAACGATATCAAGATTTTTGTTAGAAGTTACTGAGGAGTAAAAAAAAATCAAAATTAAAGATTTGAAAAATTCATACACTCTGATCGACTCTACATTCGTTCTTGGCCATGAAAACACTTTATTTTGACCATGGAAAGACTTTGTTTTTGTTTTTGCCAGAAGATTTGTTAGAGTCAAAGGAACTCAAAAGTTTTTAGAAATTTCAGATCCACCGACGGACAAACACAGACGCCCATGACCATGGATATGCTTTATTTTTGCAACTAAATTGAACTGAATTCTCACAGCGAACGCTTTTCGAATAACCACGAGACTCACAATTCAAAGAAGAGCTGCTTATGGCGTGCATTTAAGAAGTCTTGCCTGGTTTTTTAATAGACTGTTGAAATAATACAGTGACTGAGATACTATTTTAAGAAGAGAATAATATTTTAAAAAAATGTACAAGGTTTGTTCTCTTAAGAAAAATTATTAGAGGAAAGCAGACATTACCTATACTTGTCTAGGTATTTCCTCCTTTTCATAGCTTTTTGTTTGTGTGTATATGTGCGTTTCGTAGGGATTTTTGTTTATTGGCAAGGGAACCGGGACACTTGCTAAGAGCCCATGATTTTAATTCTTAAGAAAAATAACATAAAACTTTAAATTTTTTAAAATTTAATTTTGCAAAAATTACATATTAATCGTAATGTATAATATATTAATATCTCAATATTAATTTAGGATAAATTAATATTAATCCCTAATTAAAATATTTAAATTGGTAAATTTTAAGGATACATCATACTAGAATAACATTAATAATAAATAATTACTATTTATGAGCAATATATACTATATATTACTTATAAATAGTAATTATTATTGTTTATAGATTTTAATTTTCTTTTTCTTTATATATATGTGTGTGTGTACACAAGCACAAACAGAAACAATGATTAAAATCTATAAACACTTATAATTTTTAGATAATTTAGTTATTTTCAGACCATAAATTTTCAGTGATATGAATTTTATTTTGCTTCTGTATTTATATCTATATTAAAAAAACTCTGAATATTGTTTTCATACAATGTCTCGTAAAATTTTTAAAAAAAAGAAAGATGAAAGGGAAGGGGCTCTCAATTCAAAAGAAATTTTCATAGTGTCCTGGTATCAACTATAATGATAGGACCTTGGTGTTTTAGTGTAATACATTTCTTAGGGCTTCTCAAATTCAATTTCTACTAAACAAAGCATTAAAAGTTTTATTCTATTAGAGTTTAGACTAAAAATTGTTGCAGTCTATAGTAAAAATAATCTTTTATTAAATCGTTTAGAATAGTTTTAAAGTAAAATAGTTTTAAACATATTATCGTTAGTACTTAAATGCACTTGTAATTATAAAAATTTATCACTATGGGACCATTTTAAAAAGTTATTTGTGAGAAATATTGAAGAGTCTATGAATCGTGTGATATGTAATGTAGAGTTACATCATTTTGTTAATAAATGTTAAAGAAATGAGTCTTCTCTCCAAATGTGTTTTTATTCATATTAATATTAAAGAAAAATATTCGGCATAAGTTTTATGTGTAAAAAAAATAATTATTAAATGCTGAAGATTATGTTTCTCTTTTTGTACTGTGGTTCATAATAAAATTTGATTAAAATATTTGTGTTTGAAACAGTGTCCTTGCATTTTTAGATATCATATAAAAATACGTTTGTAACATTTAATATAATAAACATAACAAACATTTTTATTTAGCTTCGTAATTAAAACATAATTCATTTATAGCAAACTATCTGTGAGAAGTGTTTTGCATTACGAAATGAAATTACATATGCAGATTAACTAAAAATACAGTTAAGGATAGAAAGTAAAAACATTCTTTCATTAGTTACGAAGTTATCAAGGATTGAAGTTGGAATTCTTTTCATCCGCATTTCATGCAGTTAGTTCCGACTTATAACGTATTGAGAACGGAGAAAACGTATTCGCTAAAAAGGTGCAAACAATACTTTTTTCAAAAGCCGCAGAAAAAATATTAAATTTATTATTTAATAAACATTTAAAATTTTACAGTTATTTCTTAATAAATAATTACATTGTGAGAATGTATGAGGATCCAATGCCGTAAATATTTTACCTGTACTCCCAACGGTAATGTATAAACGACAGTTTTAAGAGGAGAAAAAAACATGTGCTTTTTTGTGATATTTGGAGCGGAACCTTAGATCACTTAAACTGATTACATCGCGATATAGATAACTTTACATGAAGCTCAAATTACCGTTAATTATGTTTTAAATTAATAACAAATGCTATAAGCAAAATTTCGAAGTGGAACATATATTTCAAGTATATATATATTAACCTAAGCCGATTGAACCCATTCATTATAAGGAAAATCTCATCATTTTGAATCATGGTCACTTAATGAAGTTGATACAGGAGTCGGCATTTCTTCTCAATACTCATCGGAGGAATATTGACTTTTGGATAGATAAGCGTTTTTAAGTCCTCCCATTATGACGGTCTTCAGTGTAATCTGCCATCAAACAAAACTTTCCTGACATGAGAACAAGCAGATTTATCTCGCAAGCCTACATAAAAATGGGTTATTAATGGAAATACCTGTGAATAAAATTGCCTTTAAAAATGTATTTTGTAAAAATTAAAATATAATCTTCGCTACTAACTCTTTTTTAATATAAAAGTATATACCAAGATAGTATGAAGTACTTTTAGTGAAGTTATATTCGTCTCTTATTATCGTCAAAAACATAAAACCTCACATTTAATAGACCGCCATAGATTAATTGTTGTAATTATGGCAGATATTTTTGACGTTCATGATAAAATACTAACAGAGCGGCAATAAATGCTCGACTAAATAAAATAAAGAACAGAAGGGAAGCTAAATGAAAGACCAAAGCATATCGAAGCGAATTTTGTCTAAAATAACAATTCTAGTCAAAATGATCGTAAGATCTCCATCAGCACCTGGATTCTTTAATGTCAATAATTAGAGTTAAAAAAGCACCTTTTTAAAGAGAACATTTACGACAGAGCAGCAGTTCCCGAACCAATTATCAAATATTAATGTGAAACGCGTCAACAATAGTCTCACTAAAAATCTAGTCAATTGATGACTGGTAGAAAGTAATAACATTTGGCGAATCACTTGTCACAATATTCCTTACAATAGGACGGGTGCACGTTTGGAAGATTCTTGTACAAGCATACCGCGATTCTTTCCATTTGTGAAGCATCGAGTTGGATCTGTCATGATATCGACAGCTGTATAGTGGTTTTGTGCTGTCCTAGCTGTGACCACAAAAAGAATTACTAGATAATAGAAAAGTTTCAACGAAACAAAAGATTATACTCCATGCCAATTTTTTCCCCTGCAGAAGATGGAATTTTCTAGAAGGATGATTTTTATGCAACGAAACTTGTGAACCATATATAGGTTGATGAACACAAACAGATGAATCAAAACATTTATCTTGCCCTACACATTCGTTCTACCTTAATAAAATGAAAGCGCGTTAAGGTTTATTTTAGAGTACTTAGAATTCTAGATCCAACACCTTCAAATCTTACTAGTTTTCATAGGTTCTCCATGAAAAGTGGTACAATATCCCTTTAAGGATCCAATACTTGCATAATGCGATTCCCAAGTGAATTCAAACTGTATTACATGGCACAAATTAGTTCTGTGAAAGATATTATTATCTATTTCTAACATATGTTTTCAGCATAATATTAACCACCAATACATTCTCCATACTGGAATTGTAAAACAAATAAGCGGCTAACGATTTTAATCAATTTTATCTTTTTGTAATGTTAGGTATGTATTATATGTCGTTCAATGATATTTTTTGCACACGAGTACTAATTAGACCAGTAATAATCTAATTAAAATGGACTCCGAACTATTAGACATCCAAACCCAAAATCATTACAGGAACAAAATGTTGCTGCATAATACACGTGTGGTTTTGTTATCAGCTCTTCACTGATACGATTTCCAATTTAAGGGTGTTCTTTCAGATGTTGATGATTTCCACCTCAGTCGTAGAGGCCAGAAAAGTTGGATAAACTTTTTTCACATTATACAGTCAATTTTTGCATGAAGCAGCAAATTAATCTTTAGTTTTGGATAGAAAACCACTACAACTAACCTCAGTGAAGATTTTGTTTATCGCACTAAAGTCTATTTTTTTATTCATTATATTAAGAATTATTAAAGTAGATTCTAAATTGTGCTACATAGATCGACACCTAAGGTTAGAATTGAAAGTATAAACAGCTAATATAAAAAGTGCGCATTCAGATGCCAGTTTAATTAGGAATGAGATTTTACAATCTTCTCTCTGGAACAGATAAAAACAAACACTAAAAAATTGATGTGTGTTCCGTCATCTTATTTTTAATTTATCATCTTAAGAAAAGACTAATATCTTTGACATATCAGTTTATCACCAAATTGCCATTTTTTCCTTCCATACCGCGATTCTTTCCATTTGTGAAGCATCGAGTTGGATCTGTCATGATATCGACAGCTGTATAGTGGTTTTGTGCTGTCCTAGCTGTGACCACAAAAAGAATTACTAGAGAATAGAAAAGTTTCAACAAAACAAAAGATTATACTCCATGCCAATTTTTTTCCCCCTGCAGGATATGGAATTTTCTAGAAGGTTGATTTTTATGCAACGAAACTTGTGAACCATATATATAGGTTGATGAACACAAACAGATGAATCAAAACATTTATCTTGCTTTACACATTCGTTCTACCTTAATAAAATGAAAGCGCGTTAAGGTTTATTTTAGAGTATTTAGAATTCTAATCCAACACCTTCAAATCTTACTAGTTTTCATAGGTTCTCCATGAAAAGTGGTACAATATCCCTTTAAGGATCCAATACTTGCATAATTCGATTCCCAAGTGAATTCAAACTGTATTACATGGCACAAATTAGTTCTGTGAAAGATATTATCTATTTCTAACATATGTTTTCAGCATAATATTAACCAACAATACATTCTCCATACTGGAATTGTAAAACAAAAAGCGGCTAACGATTTTAACCAATTTTATCTTTTTGTAATGTTAGGTATGTATTATATGTCGTTCAATGATATTTTTTGCACACGAGTACTAATTAGACCAGTAATAATCTAATTAAAATGGACTCCGAAATATTAGACATCCAAACCCCAGGTCAAAATTATTACAGGAACAAAATGTTGCTGCATAATACACGTGTGGTTTTGTTATCAGCTCTTCGCGGATACGATTTCCAACTTAAGGGTGTTCTTTCAGGTGTTGATGATTTCCACCTCAGTCGTAGAGGCCAGAAAAGTTTTATAAACTTTTTTCACATTATACAGTCAATTTTTGCATGAAGCAGCAAATTAATCTATAGTTTTGGATAGAAAACCACTACAACTAACCTCAGTGAAGATTTTGTTTATCGCACTAAAGTCTATTTTTTTATTCATTATATTAAGAATTATTAAAGTAGATTCTAAATTGCTACATAGATCGACACCTAAGGTTAGAATTGAAAGTATAAACAGCTAATATAAAAAGTGCGCATTCAGATGCCAGTTTAATTAGGAATGAGATTTTACAATCTTCTCTCTGGAACAGATAAAAAGAAACACTAAAAAATTTATGTGTGTTCCGTCATCTTATTTTTAATTTATCATCTTAAGAAAAGACTAATATCTTTGACATACCAGTTTATCACCAAATTGCCATTTTTTTCCTTCTGGATCAAGAAACTCAAATATTTTTATTCTTACAGAACTTATTTTCATCAGAAATAATCCAATTTACACTAAGTTTTGGATAATTGTATGAACAAGCAATTTTTCAAATTTATATTGATATCAGGTATTGTTTTAGGTTTTTAACTAAAGTGCTTTTCTATTATGAATATAAAATCAAAATGTCCTTCAAGATTAAATGACATGTACCTAATTTTATTAGCATCTTCATGAATAAATGCAAATAGTAGTAGATAATCTACAAATTCTAATGACACAATTATATACTTAATGTTGAAAAAAATTAAAAACGATGTATTTATTTTTTTAATTACTATTCAGAATATGAAAATAATGTACTTATGTCTTACTTGCAAGGAAAAAATCCAGTTACCTATATATGACATTTACCTTTTCACATTTCTTTAATATTTTGCATTTATTCATACATTGATGTGCTTTCAGATGTGGCTCGCATTAGAATATAATGATTTTAAATTTCTAAGTTTTGTAATAATCATATAATTTCGATTGCAATTTTTTATCTATTATGATAAGTTATCGCGAGTGGATGCACGTTCTTTGACCTCCTCGGCTTAACTCTAGCAATTTCATCTTCCAGTTTTACATTAATTGGCTAAGAGTAGGGAAATATATATGTTTTCAATCAGTATATATATATATGTTCAAAATCTTTAAGAAATAGCCAGATATTAAAAAAAAACAAATAAAAATTATAAAGTTAAAAATCTACATCATATTAATACTTGCTTAGAATGCAATAACTTGTTTTTTTTATTATTATTAACAGAATTGATAAACTAAAAAGAAATTAAACTTAGAAACAATATTAATATTGAAAAAAATGGGGCATACAACTTCATGATAATTATATTAATTTTATTATAATATATATTAATGTGTGAAAGTAATTTAATAAACACATCAATACATTTTTGCTGAATATTATTTAGTGAATACAGCAGTACTTTGATAGCTTAATACATTATTCTTATTTTATCATGGAAAATTTGCAATTTCATTAGCAACACATAGATACCCTCAAGCCAATTTTAACATTTTATGAGTATTACAAAAAAAAATTATCTTTTTTTGCATCATTTAAAACTTTTTCTATTGCACAATGATTATCAAGCAATAATTATTTTCATTTTAAATTACATTGATTTTTTTTTTTTAAATAAGGGAGAACATTTTCACATTTTTTTTCATGAGAAGCAGCTCCACATGCATCTATTGTTCTTTTCCAAAGAAATATACTTTATAATTTTTCCATATATTATTTATACTAGGCATGAGATTTCATAACACAAAGCACGGAATTCTTTAGCAAATAAGGAAGAAACAATTTTTACACATTCAAATGACATCATAGCAAGTGCATTACTAGTTTTCAATAACATGTTAATGAAAAATTGCTTCATTTACTTAATAGGTTACAAATTACACTTTTCTTTAAATTCAGAATTCAGGTTGATTTAATTTTCAAATATTTTGCTGGGAAGACTCTCAAATTTTTTATTTTTCTTATTAGTTATTTTGCTTTCTCCATAACATTTACAGGTGTATTTAACAGAAACATTTCGTTTTAAATAACATATAATTTGTTGAAATTACTTTTTTCAGTTACATAAAATCTTCATGAAAGAAAAACTGAATTCTATTTCTACACATTAGGATTTATAATAAAAATAAACTTTGAACAAATAGTTATTGAAATAATTGCAGACAGATTTTTTCTTTAAAAATTCTTTATTTCAGGGAAAGTTATCTTTAAAATTATTAAGAATAACATAAAAATTTTATTTTAAATATGTCTATTGATAAGTTATTTAAAAACAATTAATATATCCATTTGATTAGCAATTTCAAATAAAATATAACAATAGTAATCAAAAACTTAAAAAATACTATAATATTTAACTGAAAACTTTTTTTGATATTTTTGTCCAGAAAATATTTCTCTGAAATACATTAAAAGTTTATTCCAATACTAAAAACATAGTTGCAATTAGCGAGTTTTTGTAAAAGCAAGAGGATTCAAGTTTCATTTCTTTTATGTAAATGTGATAATTGTAAAGCCAATTTTTTAAATTATTTGAATGAAGAAATTTTGATAAGAGAGAAACTTCTTTAATTGAGTACTAAATCCATTAAATTTCTTTTATACAAAAGGAAATATTTATACCAGTATTAAGATTTCATCAATATGAAATAATTTTAAATCTTACTGACAAATAGAGAGCAACCAATAATTATATAATGAATTAAGTATTGAAATTTTATAATCATATTTACATTCGTTTGGTTTTGTTTGTCTCTCAATGGTCATGTTTTGCACTCGAGGGCTAATTAGACCAGGACCTACAGTTTTAAAGTGGATTCCGAACCACTATAAACATCCATACCAAGGTGGGATTTGAACCCATGAACTGTTGAACCGAAGGCAAGAGCGCTAACCACTCGGTTGCCAATTCGGCCATATTTACATTAAACACTATGCCTAACATAGAGTAATGGTAATCAGACAAAACACAACTGTTGTTTAATATGCAATTCAAAAGTGTTTAATAGGCAATTCTGCAACATTTCTAAACCAAATAGTGGATTTGTAGAATTGTAAAAATAAATGTCTTATTAACGAAGGCAGAGTGTATAAAAATGTAGAACAAACTATATGCGTCATCAGTGAACAAAAATTCTTAAAGTTGAAGATTAGGTAATGACAAGAATGTTGGACTCATTATGAATTAGTACTCATTAGAATGATAGGTCTTTGGTTCAATCCCAACCACTGCTGAATGGGTAATGAATGTTGTGCTTCTATTTTTGAATGTATTTCCATTAGAGTGAATGCTTGGGAGTTTTCCATGCTTGTTTATTTGCAAAATGTGAACACAGCCCAAATATTTATGAAAAACCTTAAAAAAGGCCAAAGATATCGAAAATTTTCAACTGACTTTTAAGCTTATGCCTTTATGCATTGTCCTAACATAAAATTTGTTATAAGTTTAAATCAATGACAAATTTTGGAATAAGTGACAAATACTTCATACATTATTTTGTATTAGCTGCAATGAAAAATTTAATGGTTTATTCATAGGAAGTGTTTAGTAAAAAATTTAAATTTACTATCAAATAAAATACAATAATTTTCAAAAATTCCTAGAAACATGTTAAAAAAGAAATTGTGTAATGAATATGAAATGAAATCAATGAAAATATTAATTGAGCAATTTATTTCTTATGGAAGTCATCTGGACATGACTATATACAAAATATGCACATTCATACTTTATAGCAACTTATTAAAACAAATTTCTAATGGAGAGGCTTTCAAAAAGATTACTTCATGAAAACATGAGATGATATATGCCAAAACACATTACTTAAATTAGATGATTTAGATAAAATGTTTACAACATGGCACTTCATAATTACAAATATGGATTTCTAAAGACTGTTTTGTTTTATTATTTTTATCTATTATACAAATTTTAATATTTCCAAGACAATACCACTTAGAAAACCAAATCCAAATAAAGATAGAAAGCCGAATTTGGATACTAGCCCAATCATTGCTTGCAATACAATGTATTAAAGTCATTAATTCCATAAAAGAATTATTTTAAATGTATATATATTTGTTTTGTTTTTCTAAAAAACTTAATAACAAGTACATGCTTTGTTTTTATCAAAATCACGTTTTAATTATTCAAAACTCAAAGTATCACTGATTATTTACAAATACATTGTGCAAAAAAATTTAAAATATTTATACTATAAATATTAATAACAAATTCCTTTTAAATTAATAAAACTTAACACAATTTTATTTACAGCTTTAATTGAAATTTTCTTAAATAGAAACAATACTAATTATTAAAAATTTTGTCATTATGTCTAATTCATACTAATTAAGAAATAAAACAAAACTTAGAAAGAATTTTGGAATATCAAAAAATATATAAAATAATTGACAATTTTAACTGATAATATACTGAAATAATTAAAATTAAATAATGAAATAAAATACAATATTTTTTGCATTATTTGCTTTAAATTAACAAAATAGAACTTATAAACAAAACTTAATAAAAGAAAAATTTAAATTCATATAACAAAAATGTTAAATTAAAGTACAGAACATTTAGATTTGATAAATTACATATTCCAAATCAATAAAATTTTTTATAAGCATTTTATTCCAGAAAAAATTACTTCAAAAATAACCGGAAATGAAGTGTGATATATAAATACATGATGGTTGTAAAAATAGATTATTTTTTCAGCGATTTATTTACAATGAACAAATAATGCAGTCTATGTACAACGAATATCAGGACTTCAATACAATAAAAAATAGGACTATTGTTTCTTGAAACCCTTTAAAATAGGATAAATATTCTCAAAAGCTTCATAAATTTCAGATCTCACTTTAGCACCTTAAAAAAATATTAAAATGCATCAATTAAATAATTTATTAACATTTTCATAAAACCAATAATATATACTCTTTATGATTAAACAAAATATAAACCCAATAAAAAGAAGTTTATAAAAACTGTGATATCAATAACAAATCAGGAAAAAATTTTTAAATAGTCAGAATAATTATGAATATTGTATTTATAGGATGTGATATCAGTAACAATAACATTGGAAGACCTTTAAAATAGTCAAAATATTTATACTTGTAAATTTCATTATAGCTGCCATAAGTCAATCCAAGAAAAACAGAAATTTTACTAAACAAAGTAACTTATTGCTAATTAATTTTACTAAATTACATAAAAGTAGAGAACATATATGTATAAAAGTAATTTGATACATGTGCTTTGCTTTTTTGAAAATATCAAACAATAGTAAAATAAGATAAACCAAATAAAATCGCACAAACTTTTATTAATGAAAGTATTTGGATAGGAATTATTTTATAAAAAATGAGTAATGAAATCTTGAATATAAAAAAACTCTAGAATACTTATATTTATTTGCCAATTAAAGAAATTGTGTTATGTGAAAATATTTTTTCAATCAACTTAGTTATGAGCTCATAAAAATATTTTAAATTGCACAATTTTAAAATCGAAAAAATTAAAAGAATAAATAAAAGTATAAACTCTCCTTCGGAGTTAATTATATCTGAATTCAACTTGCAACTTAATAAAAATATTTTTTCCTACTGTTAATCAACTTTCTTTTTTAATACAAAACAAATTTGTGAATCTAAAAAGGAAATTTGAAAAACAATGACAATTAAAAGGATCAATATTTAATAAAAAATCATTTAATACTGTTTCATTTCTATGTAATTTATGACAAAAGCCATTCTTAAAGCTTTGTACTTTTTTTAAAACAAATTATTGAATATTATAAAAATTATACAATTTAAAAAGCATATCTAATTCAATTGTATTCAAACTCAAGAAACTGAAATCTTATATTGATTTCCAATAAAAGATTACATAGTCTATTTTTCCAATTAATATCAAACTAAAATCAATTTTTACACATTCTGGAATATAAAATAATTTATAATCTTGTAAAATGCTAGCATTAATATCACATACACAAAATTGATAATTTTATGATTGACTTTTACCCATAAATGAAATTTAACCAAATTATCTTTTTTAAATTAAGATATCATTATGATTACAGCTGTTAGTAATTGAAATTTCAGGTAGGAGGGACATGTAAGCATTAATGTATTTAAAATCTAAGAATTATATTAATTGATGCTCAAGTGTGCAAGCTGCTAAAAATATAGAATATTTAATAAAACAGTTTATAATTTGCTCTTGTAATATACAATTTGATAAAAGTTAACTATTAATAGCAGGTATTTGTTAACAGAATCTTTTTGTAAAGTAATGCAGTGGCAATCTTATAAATACAGAAAATAGGAAAATCCTAGATGTTTCAAAGAGACATTTTAATAAATATAAGAAAACCAATAAAGTTTAGGCCATTTTTAATGGTCAAAATAAAACAAATTTATTATTTTTTCCTACATTGAGAGATCAGAGCTATTTACATGCAACCCAATATATAAATCTGATCCGCCAATCCATTTGTCGGTTTTAAAATGGAAATTTATTGAAAACAGGTACACTTCAAAAAGTGATCAAAACCTTTTGCCACCTAAGATGAACAAAGGGAACAATCAGGTGAATTGATTGAACCAATACAGTTCAGGTGAGAGTACAATTGTGAGAAGTCATTATCATGAAGTTTGCAGTAAAAATGAGACAGTTCCACCAGTATGGGACTGCCTAATAGCTGATATCTTTTCCTCTGGTATTAAAAATGAGTCTTTAAGATTGTTCTTAATACATTTTGCTATAGTTTTAAAAGCAGAGAAAAAAAGAAGTGAGAGTTTGTTGTTGGAGAAAAAGATTTATAGAAGCCTAGTTTGACTTTCAAAGCTTACATAAAGAAGTCTGAGTGGTGAAGTCTCTTTCATTTACAGAAATCTCCTGATGTGAATTTCTGAAACCAACAACTTACAGTACATTTATTCACTCCTCTTCTTCAAACATATCTTCATCCCTATCTTCCAGGAGTCAAATTGAAAATATCCAGATAATATCGACATTCAAGTTAATTAAATTTATATTTTATTTTAAAAATTGTTCTTAACCAAATATGCATATAATTACATATATGCAACATTTTTCAATTATATTTATAAGTAAAAATATACAGCAAAAATTAATATTTTTTAAAGTTAGGATTATATTTAATGATAACTTCAAAAGCCAAAAGATATGTAACTATATTTTAAATCAAAAATTTTATATTTAAATATTAATATTCAGTAAATTTATACAAAATAAAAGACAGAAACAAACAGAATAATAATAAAATAAAATCGATAGAGAATTCATAATCTTACCGGTTAACACAACTTTTCCTGATACAAAAATTAACAGTACAATTCTAGGTTTCACCATTCGATAAATGAGACCAGGAAAAAGTTCTGGTTCATAACTAAAATAATTTTCATAATAATTATTACAGATAGCCAAAATAAAAGCAATCAGTTTAATGAAATTATTAATTTATCAGTACACAAAATTTTGCAAAAAAATAATTGAAAAAAATGTTTTTAAATATGTTACAGCAGAGCCTACTTTTAAACTATTTGTTAATATTTACCATTTAATGGGAATTTGGATAAAATAGTATGTAGTATTAATTAAATAGCTACTAAATCTGCAGTGTAACAAATGAAATCAGTAAATATTTAACATTCATAAAATGCTTTTATTAACAATCTTGACTGATTTTGTAATCCCTCTTTGCATACATGGATTAATTCAATGGGAAAGTGCCTACAGTTGAAAATGAGAATGTCCTATGTAGACATGAATATTTGTAGATCTAAAAAACTACAAACATTCATGCCTAAATAGAATAGAGAAAATGAATGTAATAGTGATGACGATTCAACTATTAGCTTACTCTTTTTTTCAAAGCAGAAAGGACTTAATAGTATCATAATTTATTTACAAATACTAAAAATTAATTACTATCTTCTATTTTGCTTCTGATACTACATAAGAAAAATTGCACAAAAAGTCTTTATTTAAATAAACAACTTAGTTTCTAGAGGAATCCAAGTAAAAAACTTATGGATTCTTTTTAATTAAACTTCAACTGAATTTCATGAAAAAAAATTTAAATTATGTCAATGAAACATTGTGATGTTTGTTTTCAGATGTTGATATTAATGATTTTTATTTAATTTATAATTCATTATAGATTGAAAGTTATTTCTTATTGAGGTTTTCGTTACTTTTAATTTAACTTAAATGTTTCAATTGTTTTGCACTTTTTTGCTTATTGTTTTATTTATTAAAATCGTTTTGTTAATTTTTCTATGATGCTCTACTTTTATTTTTTCCCTGATACACATCT
The DNA here is from genome assembly GCA_037975125.1 of Latrodectus hesperus. NCBI lineage: Eukaryota > Metazoa > Arthropoda > Arachnida > Araneae > Theridiidae > Latrodectus > Latrodectus hesperus. The sequence goes on along the minus strand of CM075858.1, from coordinate 77,493,697 downwards.
ATTAAACAATAAGTATATTCTAAACATGTATTTCTAAATAATAAGTATATTCTAAACATGTATTTGTCTATAGCAATGAAATTAAATTTCCATATTTTTTTTTATTCTTTTATAATTCAAAAAATAAATACTTCTAAAGAATATGTAATTATTATTGTATTATCTTATTGAGTGAGCTTTATATAATTATACATACACTACAATAAAATGAGACAAAATAGTTAAACAATATTTTTTTCTACAAAAGATGAAACCATTTATTATACAATACAGATGCATATAAAACACATTTATTCTATAATACAACATTAAATATTCATAAATACCAATTATGTTTTCTAACACATTTATTCTACAATAAATCATTAATTGATATTAAGATAGATATCAAAGATAAAGTAATGTACAGATTTTATAGCAGAAATATATACACTGCAAACTAAAAACCATAAAATTTAATTTATTGCAATGAAAAAATTTTTTCTAAAACTTTAAATAGAATTTTAAATAGTTAAAACTTCTCAATAATTTAAAGGTTGTCATTAAGATTTATGATGACAAACTTGCTATCTCTTGTGGATTTTTACAAAAGTATCTATGTTAACACTATATTCCTTTAAGCTTTGAGATGTTTTAGCATTTTGATTGATGCACACATTTGCCATAAAATGGTACTTGCATAGCAAAACAAAAAAATTAGTGAAGAAAATGCTTTACATTTATTATAACTGACAGTGATTTTTTTGAATTGTTGTTATTGGTTCCTTTCTTCCTTATGCATAATGCTTCACTTGAGAAGTAATATACCATAGGTATTTTATCTTTATATCATCTTTCATTCTGTAATTTTATTTTAATTTTAAAAGTATACATTTTTTCTTATGCCAGTTCTTTAATTTCTGCTACTTTTTCAAATCAATTTCTGGAACAAAAGTTCTGTTATAATTGCTGGTTCTGTGTTCCATATGATTTCATTAATCCATTCAAAACTCATTTATCCAATATTTCAGTTTGATAAGAAAAGCTTTGGATATTTTGAAAGAATAAATAATTCTCAAAAACGAATAAAAAACTTTTTCTGTGAAATTTTGAAGCATGAGTCCAAGCACATTCTGCTCACATGGACTCAAAGATAGATTAAGAAGTGCGTGCATAGTGAGAGAATTATTGAAATGCTGATGAATTTACGTAAATAATGAAGTGGCAGAATTTTAAATTAATATAATTAGTAAATGAACTTCCTTAAATTGAATACCTCAATCATAGTTTTAAACCCTAATCTAGCCAAATTACTTTATGTGGTACTTCCCCCCCAGGTATAACAGCAAAAGAAAGTTAATACTTATGAATATTAAGCATATATAGACACTTTCTAAAGGTGGGCAACTACTCAATCAAAGATGAGATTGAATAAGATTATTTGAGTCCTTACTGTCTTAAAGTATTAATTTTTAATAGATAGAAGGCCAATAGTAATAGATAGGAAGCTATATATGATAATATTTAGGATTTTAATATTACAGCAAAAGAAATAATTCTGCTTCCAACATTTTGACCAATTAAGTTCTTTAATACAATGAATATAACTATCTAACAAAGTATCTATTGAGCTAAATTATAGCCATTATAAATAAGTTTAGCTAATACTATAGTAGAGAAATATTAAAGATACAAGTACATTATTCAGTAATTATGAAAACATTTACTTATCAAGAATGATTAACAAAAGTCTTCAGTCAAAATTCAATATTTAGAACATAAAATAATTCTGAATTGTTCCTTGAGAGGGAAAAAAAATACATTAAAATAATAAGCAAAAAAATTTTTTTGATAAATTTTAATAAAAGTATAAACAATGCTGCTTTACATTTAGAAATAAAATTATGAAGAATATTTTCACACCACATAACTGTCTCTAAGCCCTTTTTTAAAAAAAAATAATGAGGTGACCAAATATTTTCTTACAAGATTAATAATCTTGATAAAAAGTAATTACCTTGAAAACTGGCTGTGGGTTAAAACCAAGCCTTCTAACCTAATCGGGAATTTCACATCACAGCTGCCAACCATATTTTGAATTTTGAAATCTAAAAATTTAGCCTGTAGAAAGTACAAATATAAATTCAAACTTAATATTTATCTAAGCATTGAAAATATATAAATTTGTATAAAAATAATTCATGCAATTATTTAAATTCTTCCTATATTTCAGGATATTTCAAACAGTAAAAATAAAGAAACTTTATGTTATCATACAGATTTTTAACACTATAATTTGATACTTACAATAAATAAAAGACAAAACATTTTAGAAACATGGAGCATAGTACTGTTTTAAGCTTTGGTGTAAAAATTTCTGAACTCATATAAACAATAATGTTTCAAGAAAACATAATTTACAAAAATTTAATCTTAGAATCACACATTTTGTGGTGAATCTGTAAGTTAAAAATTTCCACTCTATAGAAAAAATCAGATTTCAATTTTAATTTGAATTAAAGGATTATTTGATATTTTGACTTTTTCTCAAAATAATTTAAATTGTTTTCTTTTTTACAAATTTCCTCCTAATTATTACTAATAATAAAATAAAAAATAGCTTTTGTTAGCCACATGCTAGAGAAGCATTTATAGAGCTTTTAGAGTATCAATCTATCAGCAAACTCTATGGTAGTCAAGTGTAATAAGAAATTGCAAATAAAGAAAGTGATGGCAAATGTAATCTGGAAGAATAAAAACTTATAATATTAATTTATTATGTAAATTTGATTAATATAAATGAATAATTTAAATACAGTCTTTCAATTATTATAATCATCTTAAAATCTTCTGATTTTAAAACTAATAATTTAAAATTTCAACAACTTATAGTTTCAATTTCTCAAATTTGAGAAAAATTATTTATAAAATCAAAGTTAACAATTCCTTCATACAAACTTTTACCTAACTCTTATTAAATCAGCTATCCCGTGAATAGAGAATAGAATTAGAAGTCATAATAATTTTAATTCTTTAAACACCAGTGCTTATAAAGAAAAGCTTTTGACATTACTCAGGTTAATTTCATAATAACATATGTAAGAGATCAAAAAATAAACATGAGTTTTAAAAAAAAAATAGGTAAGATATATTTACAACATATATACAGTGAGGTATAAATGCTTATAATGCTAAAAAATAGAAAAAAGTAAATCTTAAATATGTAGATAGCATTTAATTAAAATTTTACTCTTCACAAAGAAAAATTTATAAAATATTACTTACCTCAAAACCAAGTTTCTGTACAATTCGAGCATACTTTCTAGCAGCTAATCTGGATTGTTCTTCACTAAACAGACAAAAATCAAATAATGTACATTTTGCTTCTTAATAAATTTGGCTGACTGAAAAAATGATTATTATTACATAATACTAAATTAAAACAATACATCAGCTTAAATGCTATTATGAGTTAAATTGAATATGGCATCATTATGACTATCACTACTACATCTTGGTAGATTTTATAATATATAACATTAAGAAAATTCCATGAAATGAAAATGTAGCTTGAAAATAAATCCCTCATGTTTATGCGGATATTCATATCTAATAATTTAAAGAAATCTCTGTAGGTATAAAATTATACAGAATACCATAAAATAAAATTGAATGAAGAAATTCTCAGGCTTTAATTTTGCTAGTAAAAATAATTATAAATTCCATCATTTAACACTTTAAAAATCCAACTTTCCGCAATCCAAATCAAAAAGCTTTAGTAAATTATCATCTAAATTAAAATTGAAATAGTTTAAATCTTCTAGATTGTTACATACACTTTCTTGTAATAAGCTTTTTTATTTGTGTATATAATTTCAGCACATTTGAAATATATTATTAACAAAATTTTTCCTAAAATACATACACCTGTAGCTCATTAATTGCATGTTTTTAAATGCTTATAAAGCAATAAAATTAATTTATTTTAAAATCATTAAATGAACAATAATTTAAAGATAGCATCTATATAGTTATTAATTCATCTATTTAGTTTTTTTTTTTAAAAAAAATATGTTATATTTTTCATAAGAAAACAAATTACTGAGGAAAAAAGGTTAAAAATAAATAATTATCATTATGATTTGAATTTGCTGCATCAGTAGATGAAACAAATTTATTCATAGTTTCAAAAATTTGTTTTCTTTGTACATAATTTTATAGTCACACAATAAATCATTCAATTTGTTCATCAAAGCTACAAAGTTTTCTTGGAAAAAAAAATATTTTTTTGCAATTCCCATCTTATACAATAGAAATATTTGCATTGGTTAAGATATATTAAGACAATTATTTTGGATTGGATACATTTCCAGTAATATGAGCTAAACATGTAATTCATCTCTCTAATCATCTAACAAGTTAGATGTAACTGCTAATATAATTTTAAATCCATCATTTACATTACAATATTTTTCTTTTTTTTATTCAGATATTGAAATAGTACATTGAGAGTGTGTATATAAATGTAAGTGAAAATATTTTAATTCATATAAGAGTTTCTAAGGAAAATAAAAACACTTTAATTAATTCATAAAAATGAAATTTACTAATTTTATTATTTTTTATTATACAAGCTTGATATTTTGATAAGAAAAAATATTTAAACAAAACATTGAGAAATATGTTTAAAGTTTAAAAATTGTTACAAGTGACAAAAATATTAATTACTACAAACAATTAAGATAAATTAGCAGTCTGCTCTTAAACTGATGAAAATTGTATTTTCAAAAGACACTGATCAATAATCCAAATATTATATATATGAAGGAAATTGAAAAAAACAATAGATGTTTAGGATATAAATTTTGTTGAATGATAGCAGTATGCTAACATTACCAGATTGAGAAGTGTTGGTTAAAATCTTTTGTGAATAAGTCACTAATGTATCATTAAATACAAATGGTAAAAGGATGAAGACCTAAGTCCCAATATCATGTGCTGGAGAGTTTAAACATACTTGCCTTAAGTTTGACATACTAGCAAACAAAGAAACATGTCAGTTGGAAGATTATTCATGAAATGAATTCAACTTTGAAAAAAAGTACATCACAATTGTACAAATTACCATTGAAAATATATTAGCTGAATCATTTATTGGCATAAATAGTACTTTGAAGCTGCAAAGATCTTATTTATCAATTTGAAATATCCTTCATAAAAACTTGATTTTATATTTGCACAAATTGAACTCACAGGGTAACTAACTATTGGCAGATATTACAATTGAAATAGAATAACTTTCACAAGGATGACTTTGAATAAGAATGGTTGATTTACACCTTCTGAATAGAGGAAGAACCCATAGAGCATCGTGTTGATTTAATCAATCAGAACATTCATACATGAATGACACTGATTCTAAGAGTACAAGATCAGTTCAGAGCATTATCTTGACAAATTTCCTTCAAATCTAAAACAGTTAATCTTTTTATTTTTAAAAAACTGCAGCCAAATAATAGACTAGTAGAATCTAGGATACTAAAATTATATCTATGACAAAAAGATATGTATATGATGATATAGTAGATTTTAATTTACATTTAATATAGGATTTGCTAAGTCCGCTCAAGTCATGTAGTAAACAATCAGATTTTGAAAACTATTCTCACAAATCGATGACCATTTTTTTAAAGCCTAATTTAATTACGAACTACAGTTTAAAATGAACTCAAAATTATTACAAACATCTATGCTTAAGTAGAGAAAAAAAACTGAATTATTGGAACTGATTAATCACTGAGCTATCAGCATCAATATGGCCCAACGCAATTATGATTCTTACATAGTTAATTTCATCAGCATAAATTATTAATAACCTCTTTGTTTTACTTATTACAAACTTTAACCACTTTGTTCTAATTTTCTATAATTTTATTTTGATGAGAAAAAATATGCAATGAAAAAATATTTTAGGACTATATTTTCTCTTATCTCTAGTGCACACTATTTTACCAGACTGAAAATCAAGATAATAAATTGAAAATTAACTTCATTAAGAACTAATTTAAAATGGATTTCAAATTACTATAAAAATCCATGCTTAAGTAAGGAAAAAAAACTACTTAACTGGAAATCTGAGCATTAATTAATTCAGCTATTAGCATTTGCATGGCACAATACAAGTGAATCTATTATGGTATTTAAATTCATAAGTATAAATAATTTAAAAACTCATCTTCCTTGTTTTATTATCCATCACTACATTTTAATAAGAAAAATAAACATTAATATACATAATGGGAAAAAATTTCAGGGCTATATTTTTTCTTACCTCTTAGCCCCAGTGCACACCATTTTACCAGAGCTGAAGATCAAGGCAGTAGTCCTAGGCTCCCTGATACGCATGATGACAGCAGCAAAACGTTTAGGATTGTACTCAGCATTCCTGGCATGGAGAGCTATTTTCTTTAAATCTAATTTGCATCCCAAATTTACCGTTGATACAATATTCCTGTAAAAACACATTATGCAACAAATCATCAATAAAAAGCATGTAAAAAAACTCAATTTCATACTCAATACAATATTAAGCATTTTTATGAATTAACTGACATGGAGCCCTCAAATACTACAATTTGTGTAATGTAGTGAAGTTTAAATATATTCCTGTTAGAACCTTAACATAAATAACACTTAAAAGTGTTAAACAATAATTAACTTTGGAAGTTTCTAAATATTTAAGAATAAATAAATGTGTGTGTGTTTGAGCAGTAATACAAACTATAATCTCAGGTAGAAAATTTAGGTGCAAAACTTGCAAATAAAGTTATAACAAACTATGGTCTAGAATGACTATGATTAATACAATCAATGTTTCTGATAATAAATAATTTAACATTTTTGTGTAGTACATAGAACATTATTATTTACAAAAATTAAGAAATATTTTAAAAAGTAAAAAAATTCAATTTTACTTTTGATATTTGTTACTTCAAAAAGAAAAAAAAAATCCAAATGAGAAACAGTTGCAAGCTAATGTTTTATAATCAAAAATTTTATTAATAATTTTTTGATTAAAAATGGCACTTGTTTTTTCAATATTATTTACTCAGACATGATATAATTTTTCCTGTTACTGAAAAAAGTAAAATTCAACCAAGAGGATAAAATATCTTGATCATGGTCATTAAATTTAAAAAATCATGGAAAATTCTATAAGATATCCATTATCATTTGAATAAATTAACACTGCTTAAAATACAAAGATAGATGTATTTTTAAATATTACACAAAATATAAAAATTTATTTATATTTTTACACAATAAAAACAGAAAAAACCAGAAGAATGAGATCAAGTGATCAAGAGTTGACAAAACATAATTTTTTTACTATAAAGGTGAGGTTTCTACAAATTTATGCAAAACTTTCCTCTTTTCTTAAGAAACTATAAAATTCAGACTATGAAAACATTCTAATACTTCTCAAGATTAAAAATACTTAAAAATGAGATACTTTTTCAACATTTTTCAAGTTTTCTTTTTTACACACAAATCTTATGTGTTAACCTTTCTCCTTTTATAGGTTGACAATTTGAAATGTTTTACTGACATTATTTTATCCTTGCTAACTGTGTAATATACCAGCTTTGTTTACAACTTTTTCCATTGTTTACAATAGTATTGCTTATCAGCTTTAGCAAGGAACAAACAATGTGTTTCCTTATTTAATAACAATCATAATAAAGTTAAGTCTTTAGAAAATCAAAGTAACTATTAAAGGTAATTATAAAAAATATAACTACACACAAAAAATATTCTAGAAAAAATATTATATTGATTTCAAAAACTGATTCAAATACAAACTAAATGAGAAATATGGAATTTTTCATTTCTTAACATAATAAATAATGTGTAATAAAATTACTTACTGAAGTTGTGGTACAATACCAGGATCAGCAGATGAAGGAGTAATTGGGGTCATAGGAGTCATAGGACCCCCAGGGGTATTGGGAAATAAACCACCTGATCCACCTGGAGTATGTGAGGCATTAGTCCCACTAGGTCCAGATAATAAGGATGGAACAATAGGCTGCAGAGAAATATTTCACTTTTAGTTATCATAATTCCTTACTTTTTACACAAAAACTTAAACAAGTTTAGAAATTCCATCATGTTAAACATAACACAACAAAAACTAATGGAAACCTTCATGATAGTAACTGAAAGTTCAAAATAAACATTTTAAGCTAATGCTTATGATAAGAGAAACAGTAAATGTTGAGTAAACACAGGAAAACTCTCAAACTACAAGTTTTAGACATTTAAATAGATAGGACTACTTGAGGTGTCATGTTTTCTGCATTAGTGTTGCTGATTCTCCTGATTGCACTCTTTGTGACTGGTCAGCCTGTTGCATGGTCAGTTTAATTCCTATCTCGTGAAGTATGTATGGCACAGTAATCATAAAAACATCAGATTTTTTTAAAGCAATAAAAATGGCTTATTCTTTAACAGGTTGTGACAATTGCCAAACAGTAATGATTAGATGAGTTATTTTTTTACATTAAAATTTAATTCATAGAAGTAATTTCTAGTTTTTATAAAAATGTATGCTTACATAACTAAATACATTCTTAAGTAAGCTTTATTGCGCGTTTTCATGCTAATGTTAGATTTTATCATACTGAAATTTTTCGAAAGTGGGCATCACATGTCCGTTCAATTAAAATTACAGTTTGAATAAAATATGCAATTTGTTAACATTAGAAATTAAGCTTTATTGCCCCATTGTCTCTGTAGTAGGTAGCACTAAACTGATGTTTTTCTTACCGTGGAAGCAACTGCCCGATATATTAAAATTCGAGTTTTAATAAAGTATTTGTTTCTAGTTATTAGAATTTTAATTCTTCTATAGAATATAATTATAATGAAGTATTCAAAATTTTGATATTTGGAATTCAAAATAGTGAGCAATTCCAAAGTTGAAGTTCAAAAGCAATCAGAATTTAGTAAGTGGATATTGCGAGTAATTACTTTATTTAGGTACATGAGAAAGCTGTGTAGCACTTGGTGCAAAAATTAGAAATCGCACCAAACCTGCACAGTTCTGTCATTTTTTTACCAAACAAAATAGTCAGACATTCATTTTGCAGAATCATATTGCATTTCAAGTGATAACAAAACTCAACTTTATTATAATCAATTTTCTAAATCTGGTGCCAAATTATATCAAATATCGAGTTGAGAAAGAAAAAGAACACCGTCTTCAATGAAACTAAGTTTTAAAAATGGTAACTGTCTTATTTTCATTAGAAATCATGGATTATAGAAATAAATGGTTAAAGAATAGTTAATAATAAAGATTAAAGTTAAAATGTTGTAATTTTTAAAATAATGATAAAAATCTTTAGGTATTTCACTTTTAATAGTTAATATTGATTAAAAACATCAGACCAAAGAAAATGCAGAATTTTATGAGATTTGTGAGAGGTTTTTCCCTGAAGAACACTAAAGATTAAAAATAGAAAAATTATAGGCTTTAATTTTGAAAATACAGTCGAAAAAATCTACATCCTATCATTATTAACACACTTGGTAGTTTCTTTTTAGTGAAAGATTAGGGTGGACTATACTAAAGGATAGTAGTGATTGACAGTTCTCAAGCCCTTAATTTGCAGCTTAAATAAAATTTTTTGACTTACCGAAGCAGTCGACTGCAATACAGATTGAGGTGTTAATCCGCTACTTGTGGTGTACGGCTGAATGACACTGACACCAGTTCTCTGTTGCTGTAAATGCTGTGGTGTGAGGGGACTTTGATGCAATGTATCATGTTGTGATGGTGGAAGTGGTGAGTTTTGAAGTTGACGGGTAAGTTCTTGAATATGTTGTTCTTCAACAGGGTCCGGTTGAGACGGTACAGACAGTGGTGTACCTAAATTCATAAAAGATCCCGAAAGATCCATTTTGATGTTGTGGAGAGAAAATTAGGAACCTAATTTAATAGTTATCGTAAGGAACAAGTAATTTCGGTAAGGAAAATTCAAAAATCATCAGTTAAATTAAGTAAAAAATATGCAAAGAACGCCAAAACAATAATCAAGAATTCAAAAGAAACATATACACATTAAGCACAAAACAATCACACATATGGAGTACTGATGGTTACAGTTAAATTAAAGCTTTGGCTTCTCCACAAATGATCCAGAAATATATTATCTAAGTGATTTCAACAATTCGTATTTGTAATATGTAATTATAGCTCGTTAACACTACAGGTTTTATGTATTACACATCATCAGCATTGTACTTTTCAAATCCATTTAGAAATAAATTTTATTTAACTTATTTATTTTCTAAAATAGCATTCCTATTGACTTACGCTCGAAACTTGTTTTAAAAACATTGGTTTGAGTTTTAAGCTAATTGACGTAATACGCTTTCTCAGATAAATCTCAGTCATTAAGGTTGTCCTGATTTTTCTGTTTATCCTTTAAATAGAGACATTTTGTCTTTGGAAAAGAAAGCCTGAAATATAGATTAATTACTTTCAATTAATTTGAGTTCCTTCAAATTATAATTCTTTTTCAATAATTTTGAAATATTTTCAGGGAAAAGTTGCTGAATTGGAAGATAGTATTTTAAAATTATAATTTGTTAACAAGGAAAACTTTTTACTTTACTCTGCTTATTGAAGAAAATTATTCAGATAGTTAATTGTCTAATCATTTGAATGTCACAAGACCATTTTATTCAATTTTCTTAGTTGAATGTCCCATAAAATAGAATAACCTATAAATATTTGTCCTAGTTGGTCCCCCAAACTAAAACGTGACATTTCTTGAAATTTAAATATAATATCATTTAGAAATAAAAAAATTAATTTGTTAAAAATGCTTTCAAATATTTCGATCAGAAACAATATGGACTCAAAAAATTGCCATTCCAAATAGTATTATTCGCAATGGCAATAGTATTATTTGTAACCATAGTAGTTGCCTAGCCAGCTTTGAAATTCCATATTGCAAACACACGTATCGAGGTTTACTGGAAACATTGGAATTTTTATAAACACATATTAGAATCTTTACTACAATACCTCGTTTTCGAAGTGGCCACCTAAGATCATTGGCATTTAACAACAAAGAAAAGGAATTTCCAATTTGCGCTAAGTGTTTCAAAAGCCAAGCCACTCCGGATCATATCCTTGAGTGCTTGGGACTCGATAAAGAAGATCTTCTGGAGCGACCATTATTGGTCATTGATTTCCTGAGAGTGTACAATGTCATAGACTTGGTCTAGCGCTGCTAGACAACAGGGATCAGCAACAACACAACAACACAGAATCTTTAAAATATACACATTGTTTTTCTAGAATTTATCAATTTCTTGTTGAAGATAAATAAGCATAAATTTCAATTTGAGCTTAACTCATTAAGCTCTTACTATAAGGGCTATATGAATATAATCCTGCCAAAACCTTAAATAAGAAAAAAATAACTTTGGAAAAATGAATGTCTAAAGATTGTATAAGAGCAAAAATATGCACGATTTTCTTTCTCCTATTCATACTTTCCTTTATTTTATTCAATTATTCAAAAAAACTCAGTTCTCGTTTCACAAATTAAATAAGAAAATTCTTTAGAATTCATTACAGTTACGCATGGAGGCAATTTCCATAACTTGTCTCTCTATAACTTGGTTTTAAAAGGTAACCTGATTTTATTTGTAGATATATAAGAATTTGGGTATACCAAATTATTGTAGATTATCTTTCATAGATTTCTATCATTGCTTTACGAATTCGGTTATTCACAACTTCAATCGTTTTAAGGCAGTTTTTGCAAAATCCTTGGGTGTCACATAAAGAAAATTTCGTAAACTCGCTTCAATAATATGAAAGATAAGTAAATGTGCTCATTTGTTCCACAATGCATTTCTTATTGAAAAAGCAGTACTGATTCTATTATTAAACATTATATTAGAAAGGAAAATTTCCTTTATTGTTAATAGAAGACTCTAGCCTTAGCCTTAGAAGACTGCGCATGTCTAACCAAATATTACAATAAACTTTGTGCTTTGAGCTCTCATAATCGCACCTCAACCATTTTAGGAGTTGGCGTTATAGTCACAGACTCAATAGAAATAGCCCCTTCAGCCAAACAGCCAATTTGAACATATCTAAAGATGCCATAGATCCACATCACCTGAAACAATCTCTTGACCCATCGAATGAACTAGATAGTGTCATTTTCCATCCGGATTTGCTGGTTCATGTAAATAAACGACCTGATATTCCCGACTATCTGAGGCAGGTGGCCCTTGGGGGATTGGAGAAATACCGAGCGATGCCATACAGGTTTATACGGATGGCAGTAAATATATATTTACTGCATTGTTGAATTCATATGAATTCAATCGTACGGGCAGAGGAATTTACATCAAACAGCAATATAGTGCCTTAAGGCTGAAAAAGAGAAATCCTGGTTATTGCTCTGTGTTCCGTAGTGAGCTTATTGCCATAGAGGTAGCCCTGGATTCCCTAAATTCCTTTCCACATTGAGCTGTGACTAGAATTTTGTTCTATAGTAAAAGTTCAATACAAGATTTTAATTGCTATGAAGTAATGCTGCTATATGTTTTTCTATTCTTGTGAAATTCAGTTTACTATTTCTAACCTATTAAGGATTCTAAAAAAGATATTGTTAATTCGTTGTGTAACAAGTTTGAATCTAGTAATTTTCTTTAATATCCCCATGGTGATATAAACGTGCATGTACAAGTGAAATGATAAATCCAAAATACCTCAATAAAAGAATATTTTATTTCTTAATCATTAATGATTTGATTTTAATCAATATAATAGGAATAGCAAAAAATGTATACATGCATCTCCAAAATCTATCGAAAACTAACTTTGATTGAGGAATAGTAAATTTGATTGATTTGCAACTGTATGGTTATTTTCTGTATAAGAAAGTCAATTCAACCAGGTTTTACAATTTAAGGATTCTGAAGCAATACAAACACGCCTCAGATAACAGAAGTAGCAAAATAGCTCGGTCTTATATTGGCTAATCGTGACTTTGTCTAGGTGCATTGAGGGCTGTCTATATTGGGCCAATCCTGGATTTCCTACATTTCGTTATATAGGATCAATGTGGGTAGCCAAGATAGGACCAATTAAAGATACAAATATGTAAAGATATCTGCCTTCCGCTAGAAACGAGACACATCAGTTTCTATCAATAAGGCTATTCATAATGCGATGTGAAAAGATTAGTTCTTCCGGAAAGTTCTGCCCATTTGTGGAATAAAAAATACAAATTTTTCGTAACGTCAATAAACTTAATTAAATAATATAATTGCTGTTATTATTAATGACTTCTTGTTAGCGTGAGGGCAATTTGTACGCCCAATTTTCGAAAAATATTTCATTTTTTCATACGCAAGTTTGAAACAGTGCTTTATTGATACTTTCATTTTTTAATTTTATAAATTAATCCCTTCAAAAACATTTCCTAGCATAAGTCCGGAGAATATGGTGCATTGGACAGAATTTCCTAGCCTATTTCTGCAGTTTTTTGACTGAACATTTATCTAGGCCTTTCTTGGAACATCACCGTCCTTCTTCCTTGGACTGCTCCCTTTAAATTATCCAGTTGCTGATAATACTTTTCCACATCGAGCTTCTCGTTTAATTTTTAATGCTGATAATGTATTGATTCACAAAAATGTTTCACCATATTCGCAACATTCTCTTATTCAGAGTCAAATTTGTTTTAGAGTTGGGAGGGCTAGGTTTTCCACACAATATACACTTTTCTTTACGTTTTCGTAGGTAAATCCATTTTTCATCCCCAGTTATTACCTGGTTCAAGAAAGGCTTGATTTTGTAACGAACAAGCAGGGGTACGCATGTGATGAATTGATCATTAAAATTCTTCTGACTTAATTCATGTTGCTTCCATTTTGGATATTTCCGCACCAATCCTCTCTTCCGAATATGATCCCATATAGTTTGCTGAGCGTAATTAAGCTTTCTACGATTTCCTAAGTAGTCAGAAAAAGATCTTGGTCTAACATGATTTTAACAAATCACCATCGATCAGTGGATAGAACTTACTGTAAGACCTAATATTTCTGCTAAGATTTACTGTGACGCAAGAATCGTAAGATCTCGTTCATCGTGAGAGGACCAGAGGCTATCAGGGTCAATCCCATACCCTGTTGAAAGCGGAAAATGAATGCCGTATTCCTGCTTGCTTGAATGCATCATTTTCTGATGGTTGTTCGGGGATTTTATGGATTGCTTATTTTACATGGATGACAAATTAAAATTCCGCAGCAACTTGATTTGCAACTGACCGAACAGACGGTTTTTATGTCAAAGAGAAGTAAAAAATCTTAAGAAAAGGTTAATAAAAGGCAAAAAAACTAATATTAAATGTGCAACTTTGACCAAATATAGTCACTCAAAGAACATTATAGGTTAGGTTTGAGACTCAACGGTCACTTTTTGCATATGAGAACTAATCAGATCGAGAACAACAGCTTAAAATAAAACAAACTAACATAAACATTCATGTACGAGAGGCGTTTCGAACCCATTACCAAAAAGCCAGTGTTAATCATTCAGCGCAAAGAAAAGCATAAACTCCAATGTGCTATAAATCATTAATTAATGTTTAAATTTTTTGCAATTTCATGAATACAAGAGCAATTTATTCATATAAACTTATTAAATGACATTAAAGAATCTTAAAAAATAATTTTCTTGTAACAGATAAATATTCATTTTTCTAATAAAAAATATATTGTTAATATTTGAAGATATATAATTCCGAAATAAATACATTTTATTTAAGGAAAGTTCCCAGAAATCAATGATTATTGCTTTGTTTTATAAGGTACAGGAATTTAAAACTTTACTTTATAAATTTCCCACTTAAAATTTTTTGAAGATATTTAATCCTTAGAATCTATTTATGATGAAACATAAGTATTTCTCGAATAGGAAGAAATTTGAATAAGATAGTAACTACAAAAAAGCAGTATGAAGAAATTGAAGTGATAAAAGCAAATAAATCAGTGTTTCTATGAAAATGAAAATCAACTCAACAAGGGAAGGCAATAACGGAAAAGAATTGAATATCAACGATAAAAAAAATCATAATAATAATCAGATTTCTTGGGGTTGATGGGAAAAGCAAATATCTAGCAAGGACTTGCGTTGTGGACTTCAAAAAACTTTTTATCTCAGAAATATCAATAGAAAAAACTATTATATTAGAAATATTTGCATATAAAGATTACTAAGCTACATGGATGTAAATATCATTTATATAGTTTTTAATTACTTTTATTAAAATCTTATTTTTCTTTAACCGTGCCAATCTCATTCTAGAAAATATCAGCAAAATTTGGATTAATATTTATTTATCTGCACCCCTGGAGGGATAAGGAACCGCCAGGGAGATTATCCTGATATCATCACTGCAATTAGGGTAATCGTCCTGGTTCCTCCAGAGCAGCAGACTCATTTCTCGTATTTGCAGTGGTCACCTGAGGTTTATGACACACAAAGGGAGTTAAAGGTTTTTCCCAGGTGTTCTAAGGATACTACTACTTGTCAGGCTATGCCTGACAACATCCTCGTCTTCTTAACTTAAATAAAAGAGGTTCCTATGAGAATATGCTCTATGTACTTGATATGTTCAGAGTTGCTGAAATTATGCACTTGGTTTAGCTTTCATTAACAAATGAGGATAGTATATTACCAAATGTAATAAAACTCTAAATAAATGTTGGTTATGAGCAACCAACTTTTCATAGACTGTTCAACAAGAGAAAAAATATTAAGCTGTAAAAATGAAAAATATGCATTTCCAAAAAGAAAAGGTGAGCTTCAGTTCTGATTTGTTGGTTGCTCAAAGATTGCTTTTTGAGCACGAGGGCATATTAGACTGGGACCTACAGTTTAAAGTGGATTCCAACCACTCTCTATGAACATCCACATCCAAAGTTGTTGCACCAGCATACTTCCCAGTAACCTAAACTCAAGGTGGTATTCGAATTCACGAACTGTTGAACTGAAGGAAAGATCAATAACAATTTTCTTTAAATAATGTGATATAATACAAATACACACATAGTTTAATTACTACAGGGCAGAAGCATGGAAATTTTGTATCAAATTATGATTAAAAAAATATCTAAAGTTTTCAGGATATATGAGAATCTTATTAAAATTAACTTAAAAAGATTGTGTTATTAATGATTTGTAAGACAAACTTAACATTTCAAACATGGAAACAATACTGCTAAATAGTTATCTTAGCAAAAAAAACTGCAATTGCAAAACACTTTTAAATAAAAAAACTCGTATTCTACATAACTTATTACCATATTGATAACAAATTAAATAAAAAATACACGTTAAGTAATAACGTCCATTACATAATATTAAGGGCAAATTTCACATGTAATGAATTTAGTATATATTTTTAAAACATTAATCTGATTATTTCTGCCTTGAATCGGTATAAAATAAAAGTCCTCTTATAACAAGAATTCTAAGAACACACTAGAGTCAATACAATAAAATAGTACCTTATTTGTAAAAGATGAATTCAATGAAATTATTTACATCTATGGTCACTCTTTGATATCATTCAATAAAGTCCTATTGTATAGACTCCAAACATTTATGCTTGTGATGAGAGTTGAATTAACTATTAAATTAATTAGCAGAAAGTAAATTTAGAAATATCCTAACTTTTGAATTGTGTAAGTCATTGTGCACTTCAGAATTCATTGAGAAACTGAATTCAACATCAATTGATTACTCATAAAACATTACTGATATAGTTTCACATAAAACCAACATCAATACTGATACATTTGATAAAATGTATATATTAGTATTGCTATCAGTTTATCTTGATAAAATCTATAGTTAGAATGATTTTTTATTAGAGCTAAAAATTAGCCTTTACTGCAAACTGAAGTTAAACTACAGTTAGCAAATAACCTGATATTTTTCATCAACAGGAAATATTTGTAAACTTTGTAATCTCTGTGATAAAAATATTCATTAAAAGATATTTTCAGTATGAAAAGTTTATAGTTAAAAAGTTTGAAGTAAAATCATTTAGATTTATGATTATAAGAAGTTTCTAAAATTCATTCCCTTTTATACTTAATTTTAATTTCTTTTTATAAATTAAATAATATTTGCCATTATTGCAAATAATTTGTGGCAAATTTAGTTAAAAAATTAAATAGAAATAATTAAATTGAAAATCCCAATGAAAGAAAATTGTTCTTTCTTCATAAAATGGAGTTTATAGAATAGGAGCTTATATTTATATTCAAACTTTATAAAATGAAATGTTTTCTAGAAGAAATTAACCCAATTTATGCAGTAACTGTTTTTTATTATTATATTTAATTTAAATGTCATTGTGATGTATGTATATGATCTCATTAGTTTGATTCAATGGGATGAGTTGCAAAGGCAAAAAAATTTTAACATCAAAATGGCAAAAATTATTTTCACATTAAAAATTTTTTTCTTATTGAAATAATGTGAAAGCAAATCACATCTTATTCTTTTATCTACAGGAAAATAAATTTTCAGGTACCATCAAAGAATGCAAAAATTTGGTTTATAAAATATAAGAGAGAATTATTCTATAAAAATAAAATTTATTATAACAAAATTATTTTTTAAAGTTAAATGCAAATTGAAGGTCATATGTTAAAAAATAAGGACAGTTATTAATATAATAATAATCTTATAATAGATACAAAATGGAAAAAATAAATAGCTAAAATAAAATTAATAATAAATTAAAATAAAACAAGTATATTTTATTCAAGAGTTATGACAAATAGTAAACAGGTATTAAATAATAATGAACAATGAAAAATTGATATAAAAAATATACAGTTAGAAATATTTTGCATGTTGCAAATAAAATCCATGTTCAGTTTTTCATATTGAATTTTGCTAGGAAATTGCTGAAGCAAGTAAAATTAACCCAACCAACTAAATTATAAATAGAGCCGATTATATAATGATTTTTTTTATCCAAAAATTGTCTCATGCTATTTTAATCTTATTCAGTATGGAACAGGATATTCAAAAGCAGATTTGAGTAATTATCTTTTTTTAAACAGATGAAGAGTTTGAAACATTAGATAACACAAGAACTCTCATTCTAAATATTAAGAGCAGGAATTGTCTTCTTGATTTCCTTGCTTGTAATATACATAAAAGTTTCAATATAAAACAGCCTTTTAAAAAAACACTAAAGGGGATAAAACTTGATGTGATTATGTAAAATATATACAAAAAGCTATAAAAAAGGAACTCAATAAATCAAGTGATTGATTGATTTGTTGCAATACAAACACTTTTTGAAGATATGAGCTTATTTTACAAAGATCTACATTTTAAAATGGATTCTGAGTCAGCATGAGTATCTATAGGAGTGGAAATTGAAATTCGAAACTGAAGTTCTGTGTAACAACTATACATATCAGCATGGCATGAATGAAATTAGCATACAATAAGTTTCAGTAGATCAGGAATTATTTTCCAAGTTGTATTTCAATGGTTTTCTAAGGAAAATTTACAGAGTAACAAATGTTAAAATTTGCGTTCCAATAAAAATTTTATTCATGTGATTGAAATATGAAGAAAGTAAGCATTATTAATACACTGCTGGACAATTGTTAAGGACGAATTACAAATTGCAATGTAGCATAACATTAAGTGAGACATGAGGCCTAGTAGGATAAAATATAGTTGCCACACTGTTCAGACATTAGAATAAAGAATATTTATTGTTCTGGAAAGTACGAAAGCTGTGAAACATCTGAAAGAAAAAAAATATTCATTTGATGCTGCATACGGAAAAATGGAACAATGCATCTAAAAGTCAGCAAGCACCTTGAAGAAAGGTATCAGTACGTGATATGACCACCGTGGAGTGTGATGCAACATTCCACACGTCGTATCATACTTTGCACAACATTATCCAGCAGCTGTTGAGGCCATTTATCCCATTCCTCTGGGAGTGCACGGATGAGGGTGTTCCTGTTTGTCGGAGGATAGTTTCAAACAACAACTTGCCTCCCCAAAGCATCCCACACATTTTAAATGGGGTTTAGATCTGGAGAACATGATGGCCATACGAGACATTGAATACCCTTGCTGTCTAGACAATCCTGAACAGCAAGTGTTCGATGACATGTTGCATTGTCGCCCATAAAAGCAAATTTATCACCGACAGCACCATGGAAAAGAGGAACATGAGGAAGTAGAACTTCATTAATGTATTGTTGGCTTGTCATAGTCCCATTCGCAACCACATGCAGGGGAGTGCGGCCATTGATCATGATGCCGGCACACACCATGACACTGCATGTCAGATATCAGTCCCTTTCCTGGATATTTTCTGGACGATAAGCAGCATCACTCTCACGTCAGATCAGTTGGCATCTACAATCCGATGACAGATTGAACCTACTCTCATCTGAGAATAGTATGCATGCCCAGTCCTGTTCAATCAATTTGGGATGCTCATAACACCATCGCAAACGGGCAGTACGGTGCTGTCTGGTCAATAGGAAACACACAACAGGTTTGCGGGCGTATAGTCCTCCTCTCCTCAAACGTCTGGCAACAGTTTTGCGGAAGAGGCAGCAAGAAACTGATTTGCCATCTTGAAGACATGCCAAAAATTTCAAGTTTGTCTATTAAATCTTTCCTGTAAAACTTTGACTTGAAACAACTGTCCACACGCGTCAAAACCTTTAAAGCTCTTATGAACGCTATCACGTGATGAACAGACGTGGAAAAAAATTTGCATACGCATACTTCTTCTTACTATATCCTGCACTTATTCTAATTTTCCACATTTTGCTTCCTTTCATTTTGTGGATACTATGGATGATAGTGTTATCCGTCCTTAGCAATTGTCCAGTAGTGTATTTTTTTAAAGGTAATTGATGGTTGAAACGCAATTCAGTAAATAAAGTTTCATATAAAATATAAGATTTAATTATTCAAAAAAACACACACACAAATTAATATTTCAGAAATTAATAGCATTAAATATACTTGAATGAAAAAAATAAATATTAAGTTTGGTTTGATAGTAGCTCTACTGTTATTTTTTTTAATTTTAAGTATAATTTGACAAGTTTCAAATTAACAATAGATTTTAAATCTTTATCAATATTCATACCTAAAATAGAACAAGGAAATTAATAATGAAATGTGAGGAAAATTAATATTTTTAATATTTATATTCATTAACAATGAAATTGAAAGCAAAAACATCAAACATTCAAATGACTTTGACAAGCTTTTAATTTCTAACTAAAAGTGAAAAAAGGAGAAATTATATATACATATATATATTAAAAAAAAAGCAATATTTTTAAGAAAAAATGTGAATTGCGTTATGAGATAATACAAGTTGATAAAGGTTTTATAGCTTATATTGATGCTTTAATT
This sequence comes from Latrodectus hesperus, assembly GCA_037975125.1. NCBI lineage: Eukaryota > Metazoa > Arthropoda > Arachnida > Araneae > Theridiidae > Latrodectus > Latrodectus hesperus. The sequence continues at coordinate 77,473,188 of CM075858.1, read as the reverse complement.
TGTTTGTTGCTCAATAATAATTTTTTTTGCACAGGAAGGTTAATTAAATTTACATTAAACTGTAAACTGGAACTCACAGTTTAATGTTGATTCTGAATTACTACAAACATCAAAACCTCATGTGAGATTGTAAAACATAAAATGTTGAACAGAAAGGCAGATCCCTAACCATTTGGCTGTCATTTCAATCTTACAGTGATGGTGTTATTTGCTGGAATGTAAATGCCTTATATAATATATTTAATTGTGATAAATAAATCTTATACATAGTGAGAAAAGGAAATATAAAAACTAAACGTTTTATGGGTTTGAAGCACAAATACAGAGAATCAATAATGCAACAAGTTAATTAAAGAACTAGGGGAAAAGTTTGAAGCCCAGTAGCACAATGCTCCCAAGATGCACAAAGTTGCTGAAGTTCAAAACTTGGACTGGGCAAGGTTGACTCAGCCTTTCAGTGGTTCATTAAACTGAATGCTGATTAGGAAGGTTCCTTAAACATAAACATGAATGGGAATTAAACACTGAGGATTTCATGTTAGGCTAACCACCTAATCGGGACATAAGCTTTGCACACCAGGGATTTCATTTAAGAAAACAGTTATGGGCATTGTAGGCCTTGGACCGCATTGATCTCTCGTGTCACTGGTGTAGTTTTAATTTAGATATATGAAAAAAGTTCATTTTAGGATAATCCAATATTTGATTTATTTCCTATTTTATAGTTGCTTTCTGCATAGGATGACTGATCAGACCAGACAATACAATTTAAAATAGATTTTTAATTAATTACATCCACTTCCAAGAAGAAAATATAATAGGTTTAAGGTTATGGTAGGTATCACCATCTGATCAGTATAAAATGTAAAAAGGTGGTTGCAATATCTTTTTTTACAAAAAAGAAAAATCTTTAATAATTATTGTGTAGCATTAATTAAGGCTGTATTTAACAAGATGAAGAATATGGCCACAATAAGATAATAAATACTCAACTATTTTATATAAAGCATATAGTTAATTAAAAAATTAATTTCAAAGCAATTAAATTAACAAAATATTTTGAATTGTTTTATACAATATATATATTCCGAATATTTCAATAATTATATATTTAATTAGCTGTTTGTAAAGTACACATTTATATTAAAGATAATTCTTTTGATATATCAGCTCCAGTGAGCTTTCATGTTTTGTTACAATCCTGGATATTTTATTGCCATGGAATGATTACCAATTTCAGTAAATTTTTGATAGTGTTTAAAAAGAATAGAGTAGATGCTTGTTTTTATGAGCACTCCAATTTTTATGAACTAATGGCTAGTCCCTACCCTGAGACCATAAATATAATGATAATTTTAAATCCCTTTTATAAATTAAAACTTATAAAAATCTAATTTTTGCAAACTTTGATTCAGACAAATAGTTTTTTATTATTTTTTTATACTTATAATTTTTCCATTTTTTTATTTAGCACCTCAGAACTTCATCCTACTTGAAAAATAATTTAACATATGCAAGCATTGTGAATACAATATTCAAAGACAGATGGATATTAAACATTTGATAGGAAAGAAATGGAGTGCAGAATTCAACTCCTATCATCCCCTGCATAATATAGAAAGAGGGAAATTCTCTCCATCTTATATGTTATAACAAAGAAGGATTAAACTCTGACAAAGAACCCTTTTTGCTATCTAAAATTTCTTTTGAGGATTTTTCAAATATACTCATGTGTGATGCATATGGTAAAAATATAGGGTGATGAAAGTATATAAAAAATAAGGAATGAGAATGAAAAACAAACTATCAGATAACAAGCAAAAAAATGGTGTAATGCAAATACTACCAGCAAAACAAGCAGTTGAATGGGTAACAAGACTAAAATACTTTTTGAGGGAAAAACAGTGAAATATTTTTATACATTGATAAATGTGTTTTAAAGAATGTAATTTTTAAATAGAAAAATATAAATGTGATTAGTTTTTCTGATTTTTATCAATAAGTGAAGGTAAGTGCTGTTTTTAAATATGGATTTTAATTTGCACATTTTTTATTGCACATTCTAAATAATTCCTTCTAATATATTTTGCATATAAATAAAAAGTAGTTTAGTAAAAAAATCAGATCTTAATAATCTAATACATTATTTTTTTAGTTTACAAAGAGTTTTACTGGTCCAGACAAGTTTGTAAAAAACAAACATCTGCTGTACTTAAGAACAAATGTTAATCATTGCGAAGTGATTTAAAAAAATAATTTCAGACAAAAAGATTTATTTCTTGCATAAATGTTGTAGGATTGAATCAAGTAAATTTCTTATGATGCCTTGAAAGAACATTCTTTCAGGTTATATTGCTTTTCAATATTATTTTTAATCATTTTATTTTGTATTTCATCTTTTCTCTTATCTTTAAATTATATTTATATAGTTATTTATATTTTCCTTAACCTGATTACAAATCTTTATATAATATTAAATATAAGTGTTAACTAATTATTAATATTTTACTTTAATGCTTGAAATTTTTGTGATCATACTTGTTCATTTTTGAGAAGTGATATTATTAAATGTTAAATCAATTTCAATCCTCTTTTTTCACATGTGAATCCAATGATTTCTTATTTTAGATAAAACATAATTTAATAATTAAATACAATAAAATATATCACATTAATAAAATCAACAATGCACCCATAATCAGTTATCGCCATGTAAAATTGGTGATGTAATTTCAGATAACAGTATTTCATCTTTCTTTGGTAGAAAAGTTTAATTAACATATACATGAACCACAAGTGTATCCTTAGACAATGTGAATACCTTTTCATTCATATTTGGGCAAAACAATTATTCTCACATCTATTTAAGTAAGAGATCTTACTTAAAATATTATAAAATTGTTTTTAATATACAAAATACTTTAATCAGCTCCAAGTATATGAGGATTTTGTTTCCATAACTTATTTCCTATAATATCAGAAAACACTAAATAAAGTCCAGGTTCAATTTCAATTGGTGAATCAACAATGACAGGAGCTTTATTAACTTTCTCTCTTAATATTAATGTGCCTTTTTTAAACTGTTCTGGTTCTTCATTATAATTTATTCCAAATTGAGAGAACAATATTTCATGTTTCTCTGATGAGACAGTGTGTCTAATTTTCTCTTCTGCATCTTTTCTAGACATTTTCCCCTTTTGTACTAGATTCCAAAACGTGGTGTTGTACAAATTATTGATGTGACAATCGGCTTGCCTCCAGCTCATGTAATCACGAAGATTTTTATTAGTAGGATAAGTTACTATTCGCCCATCAAAGGTAGGCAGCGACCTCATCGGTGTGTCAGGAAAATATTCATGCCAATGAACTGCGAATGACACAGAAAACAAACTGCACACGTGTGTCAGAATTTTACTCAATCTTCTTTTATACAATTTAGTGTTCCTTTCAAACACGAAACTGTATTCATCACTTTGACCGTAAGATAAAATTATATCATGAACATCCTTCATTACAATTGCAGCAGATTTGTTCATGAGATCCAAACTACGTTTGTCATTTGGTTTTACGAAATGATGAGTGTCAGCAAATTTATGAAAACCTTTTCCATCGATTCGGACAACAATCCAAACATTTGGCAGTATTATATCAGAAGTTTCAAAACTTTTAACATACTCAAATGAGCTCTTTGCCATGATTGTAAAAATGAACTGAAAGATATTATTATAAAAAAATAAATATTGATATCAAGCAAATAACAGATAGGTATAAATCTTTGAAAGAAACATTATACAGTAGTTCTAAAATTAAAAAAAAATATTTAAAGTAATATGTTATAAAATATCAATATTTTATCACTTATATAAGATATGCCAGACATAAACCACGCGAACACTGTAAACAATAACAAATGAATTACTTCACTTCCTTTCATTTTATGTTTTCTCGTTTATAAAAGAAATTAAATTTTATACGTTTTATATACATATTTATGCTATGTTTCCTCATTTATTTTAAATTCTTATTTTTTTAACAATTTCAATTCACAGAAATTAAATCTAAGATAATCAGTTTAGCTAAATAAAATAATGATGTAACAGTAACTGTCATTGTAGCTGTAACCATAGTGATACTACTAAGAAACTTTTGCCGGTTCTTAGATTCGCGTGATTTTTAAAGACATATTAGTGCAGCTATCAATCTGGTTCATATAATTTTTTACTAAACATTTATAAAGAATAATTATCCGTATTTAAATTAAACTGCTTAAAAAATGCGATCAGCTTGCATTTTTTCACATTCAGTTATCTCATGAAAAATTATTTCTTTTTTCAGTGTTTTTAGAATTAACAATTCATAATAGGAAATATATCATCACAGCTTCGAAATAATAATGTGGTAGTTTAATTGAAGATGTTAATGTTTTGATACATTTTTTAAAAAATATTAAAATGGAGGAAAGGTACTCTAAACAGTCATCTTTGACCAAGTTATGTGAACGAAATATGCTATGTCAAGAACCTCATTCTAATGAATTGGGTAACTATATCTGTTCATCAATTTATTATGCTTCAATTTTTTAAAAAAATTATTGCAGCTGTGATATTAACTAGTATTAATAGATGCAAGCAATGTCTATAATCTTTATTTGTATTATACATAGCAGAAGAAAAAAATATCATTTTATTATAAGCTTATCTAAATTGTTTACTATTTACTTTAAAAATGTCATTTGATTTGTGTTTGATTGCATTTGTAAAATTAGATATAAGAATATTGATAAATTAAAAAAATATTAAGCAGAATATTATTGAGTTATTGCATATTTACTTCTTTCATACCTTCATTGTAAATTCGCAAAATGAGAAAGATTTGTAACAACTCAAAATTATTTTTAAGCAGATGACAACTGAGAGATATCTCATCCCGAATGTGGAAAAAAATCGTTGACCGGGGAACTAAACCTGTCAACAGCGAACCTCCAAGGAGGGAAAGTATCACGTAATATATTTGCTTGCGTCATTATTTCACACTGTATTAGTAAAACATTCTTGGTTGTAACACTTTGTTGTATTTTGACCAAATAATGAGTGAATTATGTGTGTGAGAATATGAGATTTAATGTTCCTTTTAGAATACAAAAATATAATTGTTATTAAATATATTTTCGACATTGTCCGTATCATGAATTAAGAATTGTGCCTCGAAAATTTAATCAATTTAACAAACGTTATTCTTTGAAAGAAAGTAATAATTTTTCATACAATGAAAACTTTCCTGAAATTAAAAAAAAATTCATTAATAATCGATCTAATTTATTTTCACAATGAATTAATAATTATTAAATTTTAGATTATTTCTGATTTGTTATCATTATTTTAACTATTATGATAAATTATTTAAACGCTGTTTAATGCAAGTAAAGCAAGTTTCTCATGAACAATCGAGGATCACTCCAATTTATTTTACTGTCTTTCCAGCGATCGATTTAAGTCGGAGAATTTGAAAAAAAATGACAGTAAGGCATTAAAAACTAAGCTAGTTATATATATATATATATATATATATATATATATATATATATATATATATATATATATATGTGTGTGTGTGTGTGTGTGTGTGTGTGTGTGTGTGTGTGTGTGTGTATGTATAAAAAACTATAAAGAGTTTTCGGATTCTCAAATATTTATTATCAGAATACAAATTCTGGATTATGTGAGTCTTAATTACTCAAATGCTAAAAAATTTCACATTTTTATTTATTTAGTTTAAATATCCGGCCAGTTGGGTCGGATACCAACAGGTCCTGCCTGTGTCGTTAGGCATGCAGTAGACGTGCCATAATATCCCCGAAATCGGGGGGAACTCCCCGTAATTTGGAAGCAGGTACCATGAAGAAGACTTGGTCGGCCACTCTCAAAGCTTTAATTTCACTCGGAGAGCGTTATGAACACGACCTACTTTACATGCTTCAGCCACCGTTAGAGACGTATTTTCGGCTGAATTAGTGTAGAACTCTCAACTTTTCGATTGCGGGAATGCTTTTCCTGACCAGGCCATCGTGAACTTTCAATTTTTGTTGTAAATATTTATATGATTTAAAATTTTTTACTTGAAGGATAATTTAAATACATATATAAAAAGAAATTATCAATATTTTTTTAAAGATTTGTTCTAATACTATTGCAACTTTTAATTCTACGAATTTGATTATTACTCTAGGGGGAAAATAACTTTATGGCATATAATTTTTGTATCGAAAAGTAGAGCAGAGCACTCCATAATGCCAGCTTAGCTTGCACAAGACTACAGACAATCAATACAATCAGTTCCTCATTGATCCTGGTTCCGCACTAGTGGGTAAACAAGAGATGCAGCCAAACGGCTTTGACAAGACTGCGAAGTGGCCACCTGCTTGCTCAGAGACACGTCTCAGGTACCAAAGTCTACCCTCTCTGTCCCAAATGTCGAGTGGTTCAGGCCTCCCCATCTCATATTTTTCAGTGCATTGGGTGTGAGAGAGGGGACATGGAGTTGAGACCGGAGGTGGTGCTTGAGAGACTGACTATTTTTGGATTCATGGGGCTGGTGTGATGATACTGTCACGCCAGTCGGGGATAAGCAACAACAACACATTGATATACATATGATATTCGTTAAAGCCGAACTATTATTAGATAATATTCTTCACAAATATTTTGGAAATTAAAATATATCCTTAACTTAAAAAGAATGTGTACTTCAAAAAGGAATTTATTCATATTTTATCATGATCTTTAGTAGTAAATTTGAATTCAATTTATTTAGATTTAATTTTAATTAACTTAAATTTATTTTCGAAAGTCCATGTATTCTCTTTGAATGAAAAAACAATTGCTTTATTGCATCACTTTAGGAAACTCTATCAATTATTTTATCTTAGAATTTTATTATTTTCTATTAATAAATCATCAAATAACTTTCAGCATGTTGAAACTTTGAAATGGTTGTATACTGTTTTCCTACATGCAAGATATTTGCAAAATAAAAGTATTCATTTTGGTGAAGTTAGAGAAATTCGGCGATTTTTTCTTCTTCACCAAGTTGGAGGCGACATAAATATCAAAATATTATTAGCAATCCAAGTGGGAGAAATATAACAATTTTTAAAATATAGCAACCATATACAAATTAAAAAAAAGGGATTTTTAAATCGTTAACCTTGACGACTTATAAAACATGATAAACGTTAAATATTGAATAATGTTCTTAAAAATGTTAATCAATAAACAGAAATTACATCACTCTTTAGAGAGAAAAGTTGAAGGTTTGAGCGTAGCCACTGTTGAACAATAAGAGATGGATGTTGCTCTTCTACCTTCCACATGCATGTCTGTCGAGGTGGGTGCTTGGGAGTTTTCCGGGTTTCCTCCTTTGTTATACTTAAATGCTTCTTCTTCTTCTTCGAGTTGGGGTTGTATGTCATTGAGCACCTCTGCTTTTATCAGCATTTTGTACTGTTAACTCCAAACCCAATGTTTCTTAGTTCCATTTGCTCGGATCACCCACTTTATTAATAAAGTCTGATAACCCTTTAATGGAATCTAGGTGTAACTCTCTAGTATGGATGATGCCTAAAGAGGTTAATCTAGGGAGGGCAAGAACCTCGCATTCATAAATGATATGCTTGGCCGTTTCCTCTTGCATATGACATTTCCTGCAGATAGGATCTTGCTGAAACAGTCCCATTTTATGGAGATGTTTTCTGAAATAGTAGTGCCCAGTTATGAAGCCTACGATTAAACGTATCTTCTGCCTAGAGCATCTAAGAATTTCATAGGAAATCCTCGCTGATGACCTACAGATCATACCTTTAGCGTGGGTTTGACCAGGAGATTTGAGCCAAGCTTCATACATCTTCCGTTTTTCCCATCTGCGAACATTGGTTTTTGCGGTCTTCAAATTGATCCCACAAAAAGGTTCTGGACCAATGGGAACAAAAGACGATCCTTGTTTAGCAAGCTCATCAGCCTTTTCATTGCCTTCGATACCTTTATGCCCTGGCACCCATACAAGGATCACCCTGTTTCTAGTTGCCAGTTCTGTAAGAAGGTTTCTACACTCCAGAATCATTTTAGATTTGATTTCGAAGGAATTAAGCGCTTTTAAAGCGGCTTGACTGTCACTGAAAATGAGAATCCGCTTATCGTAGTAGCCCTTCTTCATATTCAGTTGCAGACAGTGGATAATGGCCAAAACTTCTGCCTGGAAGACCGAAGCGTATCGCCCAAGGCTTACAGACAAGCTGATTCTTGGTGACACGCCACAAACTCCCAGACCTGAGAGGCTGTTCTTCAGTGATCCATCTGTGTACCAGATTAGATCTCCTGTTTTAGTTCCAAACATGTTGTTATCCCATTCCTCTCTAGTTGGAAAAACTACATCAAATGTCTTGTCAAACATGTATGTTTTTTCCATGATGTCAGATGGCATCAGAAAAGTAGGGTCTTGAAATTTCCTGGTGATGCCCTTGTGCCCTTTGGCAACAGGCTGGTCATACCAGTGGTTTTGCAGCTTCATTCTATATGCATTCAATCTTGCAACGCTGCATATGAAGATGTCCAAGGGAGTCAGATCCAACACAACCTCCAATGCTCTGGTTGGCGTGGTGGAGATTGCTCCTGTGATGCAGAGACAGGCTAGTCTTTGTAGACTCCTCAATCTGTCAATCACAGTCTTCTGTTCCACCTTATGCCACCAGATCACACAGGCATATGTGAAAATGGGCCTGACAAAAGCTGTGTACATCCATAACATCAGTTTTGGATGTAAACCCCAGTTCTTACCAAGCATTCGCCTGCAAATCACAATGCTTTTCTTTGCTCGGTTGATCCTATCATCAATGTGCTTATTCCAGGTGAGTTTCTGGTCTAAATAGATGCCCAGATACTTCACCTCTGAAGCCACATTGATTTCAACATCAAAAAGTCTTGGTATGAAAAAACCTTTCCGTTTCTTTTTGCGTGTAAAAGGTACAAGGTAGGTTTTCTGAGGATTAACCATCAGGTCCCTATCCATGCACCATTGACCTACATAACTTAGAGCATCCTGCATGAGATGACAAGTTATGTCAAAATCTTTACCAAGGATAAGGATGACAATGTCATCAGCATATCCCTGCGTATAATAACCCTTATCATTTAGATGTTTTATAAGGCTATTTACAACTAGGTTCCAAAGTAATGGTGACAGAACACCTCCTTGAGGACAACCTCTAGTAGTCTTTTTTTCAAATGATTCACCGAAGATGTTCATTTGTATATATCTATCCGAAATTAAGGCCTCAATCCAAGTACACAGGGTTTGATTAATCCCTGCCCCTCTAAGTGCATTGAGGATGGATGGATGGGAAGTATTATCAAAAGCACCCTGGATGTCGAGGAAAGTTGCCAAGGCAATATCCTTTTGATCCAGAGTGGCTTCAATCTTGGAAACTAGCTGATGTAGAACAGTCTCTGTAGATTTGCCGGGTTGATAGGCAAATTGAAGAGCATGCAAGGGACTATTTCTACCCAAGTAATCTCTAATATGCCGATCAATGATTTTCTCCATAATTTTAAGAAAGAATGAAGAAAGACTGATTGGTCTGTATGACTTGGCCTGGTCATAAGTGTCCTTGCCAGGTTTTGGAATGAAGACTATCCTAGTCTTTTGCCATGTCTTTGGTATATATCCCAGGGCCAAACTAGTTCTATACATTCTAGTTAGCATTGGTATGACAACCTTTTCTGCCTTCTGGATCATGATGGGCATAACTCCATCAGGCCCAGGGCATTTTAGAGGTTTAAAGGCGAAAATTGCCCATTTAACAATGTTGTAGTTTATGATATTTTTAGCGATGGTCCATTGATTGCTATTGACTCTTTGCAAAGAGCCAATGCAATGTTCCCCTTCGTTGCTATAAATATCTCTAGCTCCCGGGAAGTGAGTCCTGGTCATAATTTCCATAACCCCTTTTCCGGAAGCAGCAAAATTACCCTCCTCGTCTTTTAGGGTACCAACCAAAATAGGTTCATCCCTTTTAAGGAGTTTCTGGAGTCTAGCTCCTTCAGAAATAGAATCTATCTCGTCACAGAACTTTCTCCAGGAGTTAATCTTGCTTTTTCTAACAAGTTTGTTATAAATAGTGAGGGCCCTTTTATAGTTCTCCCATTCACCATTTTTCTTAGCTTTGTTAAAAGTTTTCTAACATTTGCTCTTTCGGCAGCTAGAGAGTCATTCCACCAAGGGCATTGGAGTTTAGCTCTTCTAGTGCGAATGGGGCAATTGTTATGATAAGAATCTAGAATACTTCTCTGTAGGAGATCTGCTGTAACTTCTAGATCGTAGTTGTCTCTAATAGGTCTGTTACCGAGCTCAATCAACCCAGTCAGTTCTTCTTGGAATTTCTTCCAGTCCGTCCTAACCGGGTCTCTGAATATGCGATCCAGACACACATTAGAGTGAATTTCAAAATGGATGTTTTGATGATCTGAACCAGAAGGTCGATCATCTACTTTCCAGTATTTGATATTTTTACTAATCAGCGTTGTCGCTATAGTAATGTCAATTACTTCTGATCGATTGGAAGTAATAAAAGTTGGTTTGTTGCCAACATTTAGAATATCTAACCCATAGTTTAGAATAAATTCCAAAAGGTACTCACCTCTTTTATTTGTGTCCGTACTTCCCCAGACAACATGATGAGCATTACAGTCTAGTCCTAGGACTACCTGTAAGTTGTTATTACTGCAAAAGTTCATGAGCTTGTGCAGAGAATGGTCAGGTGGAGCCTTCTCTTCATAGGGCAGGTATCCAGAGCCAAAAACAATTTCCCTGTTCCTACCCTCTATGTTGAGTCTGACTTTCACAGCTGTCAGGTCCCTAAGAATAAATTCAGAGAGGGAAGAACCTCAATGTTTTTATGTAAGAGTATACAAGTTCTAGCGTTACCATTAGTACAATAGATAAGCTTACCTTTAGTTCCTTTGAGACCACTGATTCTTCCCCTAACCAACCAGGGTTCTTGAATCAGGGCCAGGTGTATATCCCCAGCAAGAAACTTCTTACTGAGGTTAGTAGTACCACTTCTACTGTGGTGTAGGTTGGCTTGAGCTACCTTCACCCCCATCAGCAGAAGCAGGTTTATCAAGTACTTTAGCCTGCACATGGTGAAGGCCAATATAAAACCTATATCCCCTTACACGAAGAGTGGCAGCATCTAATTCAGGCACACTAAGAACGATGGTCCGCCCAGATGGGTCGTTCTTAATGTTAAGAATGTTCCACTCCAATGGAGTGACCCCACCGTTCTGAGCCTCGATTTTTCTCAGGAGCTCTTTAGGTTCCAGTTCATTACAGATTTTTGGCAGTTTTGCAATTATCTTGGTGGTTCTGACAAGTTTCCTTGCCTCACCCACCAAGAGTTTATGTTCTTGCCAAGGGCTTATATCATTGACATTTTGTTCCAGCCACTTTGAGCTCTCCAGATCTGAACAATTGATAATAAGAGCCCCGTTTTCAAGTTTACAGGATAGGAAGGTTGGGGCAAAGCCCTCCTCATTCCTTCCTATTTTCCTGGTTATCAAGCGTTCCAGGTCATAGGCCTGTTTCTCTGTTAACCGTTTTTCCGGATGACCTTCTAAGAGCATGGCCATCTTGATCGCCGTGAGAGCCGCCCTGTAAGTAAATCCCTCAGGTCCTTCTCTCTTGGCAGCCTTTCCAACCTTGCCCTGGTTCATCCGATTGGCAGGACGCTTCTCGCCTTTGGTTGCCTTGGGTTTTTCAACCCAAGTTCCCTCAGCGATTTTGCGCTCCTTCACCAGCCTCTTTTTCTGTGCACCAGATATTCTCTTTTAAGCTTGATTCTGGTCAGAGAGTCAGTCATTCTAGAGATAGCTTCCTGACTCTCACCAGAAGAAGATAGTTTGGAGGTCATTTCTACCTCCTGTGAAGGTTTCATTGCTACCCCTTCATTAGATTGTCTCTGAGTTACCTTGTCTTTTTCAGAAAGGTCTGCTTCAGAAGTTTCTCCTGCAAAAGCAGAGATGTTTGTTATTTCCAATGTCTTTTCAGCCATATAATAACAGTAAATAATCTCAGGTAATATGACAGTCCACCCAGCATTGCCTGAGATACTGGGCAAGGCAAATTACTCTAGAAGTTCGCCAGGCAACTAGAGGCTCCGTTAAGACACCAATACCGCGGTGCCAATTAGCCCTAGGCACGGAACGCATAACACCAGGGTTTACGGGAGCTGGTTCGCGGCCTCTTATTCAATATTCAAGGCTATCCTGTCATTCCTGCAGGACGTTCAGTTTTCAACCAACTACTGACGCGCCTGGTGGCTAGCTCAAGCCCCAGAGGGGTACGCATACCCTCTGGTTCCAGGTAAATGCGGCTTACTATTGATAAAAAGCCCTCTCAGAATGAAAATATGCTGTGGATGTTAAAATGCTTTCTTTAGGCTATAAGACAGTCTACAGCAAGATGTTAAAATAAGCACAGAAATTTAAGAAAATAAATTCGACAAAAATGAAATGTCTACAATTTTATAATATAATTAAAAATCAACACAAGATTTCACAGAGTTTTTTAAAATTAGGATTCTAGTTGAAACCTCGTAGCCCGATGAGTGAGGTAGGTTCGATCCTCAGGATGGGCAAGGTCGGTTCAGCCTGTCATCCCTTCAGTGGATCAATAAAATTGAGTATCAAGCATGCTTGGGAACTATTAGCACCGAAACTATGATATTATATCAAATAGTTTCTTTATTATATGTAACTGCTTGTGAATTTAACTAAAACGCCTTTCACGTTTAATAGAAAATAATGGTGATTATCAAATGCCTTTTTTTTGCCAAAGAGTACATATCTGAAAGTTATAATGTTTGTAAATAATATCTTTGAATGATAAAAATGAAAATTTTAATAAAAGAAGTTGGAGATGATGATTCGTAAGCATAACACAATATTGCACATTATTGTTGAAGATTTTGGACAATCAATGAATCATATTGTACTTCAACGCGGAGATTATTTTTTCTTATTAATTTAAAAATTATTTCGTACTTGAATATCACCAGCTAGGAGGAAAGCATGTATTTATATATATATATATATATATATATATATATATATATATATATATATATATATATATATATATATATATATATATATATATATATATATATAAATACACACACACATAAATGTTATTCTCTTAGCTGTGGTGATATTCTAGTAAGGAATAATGGATTGTTATGATGATTTAGAACTATTGAAAACGTTGTACATGACTGTATGCAAACTTTAGTACCTTGAATTTCCAGATATGCAAAAGCTGAAGGAAAGTAAACTGCGGCAGCTGCTGTGGGACAATTCTCCAGAGTTGAAGGAGTTGCGTAGAATGATGCTGACGGCAGATGTCACTAGGGACCAGGCGCTGCAGATGGCAGAGAAGCAGGCACAGAGACAGCTGGAGATGGAAGAAGCTGACATGTTGGTGGAGGAGCCTTCGGCCAAAGAAGACGAACAGCAGTTGGAGTTGAAGGAGAAGGAAGCAAAGAAACAGTATCACAAGGAATTGGACCAACTGTGCATGTTCAAGAAGATGCAGGAATCCTTAAACAATAGTGATCAGGAAAGAGAGAAAGCGCTTATCGATGAAATCGCGAGACAAATCGAAGAAGAAGATCGTAAACAAGTCAGAGACAAATTGGAGGTAACGCATATGCCCATCGAATTTCCTTAATATTTCATCGAGCAACATGCTCGCAAATTTGCAACATGTATCAGTAAAATTCCTACTTTTAAGAATTTTAATTACAGCTACTTTATTTCTTAAACTGACGGAGATTATAATATGTGAAATGTTCTACGCATAGAATTGCTCAAAAATAAATATTTCCTTTGAAATAATTTTACGAAGAAACTGTTCACCTTTCGTTTATAACTCGCCCAACTGAAATGTCGGAGCTAGCTTACAAATCAATAGTGTTTTTTTATTAAGTTTAACTCTTACCATGAAGCATGTACATTTTATTGAATGGTAAATGATCCAATATATATATATATATATATATATATATATATATATATATATATATATATATATATATATATATATATATATATATATATATATTACGTGCTAATAAGAATGTTCTCATGATTTAGATTACTTTTGCATGCAAAAGCTGCCCAAGTTATTATAGAAAAGCTACCATTTATAACTTAATTAGTTTTACTCAAATTTAATTATGAAATCGTTTGTGGGCGAATAGTTAATTGACTGAACTTTTTTGTTGATTTTCGATAATATTTTTTGCACAAGAAGGGCCATTCAACTGAGAGATCCATTATTTATAGGAGCTTCCAAACCGCTACAAATTTCTATGTCCGAAGTGACGCTAGAAAACACGAATTGAGGAAATGAATGCTCAAATGCTGACTACTCGAATTCTAGCATAGGTAATTGAAAATAAAAACGACACAACTTACTATAAATTGAATTCTCACTAACTGCCCCCTCAATTATACAGTATGTTACAAAGTTATAAGATATATAATGTTTTTAGGATTTAATCGTAAATATAAGAATACTTTAAAGTTAAATTAAATTGGTATGTATAAATGAAATACACATAATATATACCCACAATATTTTTAAATGTTTTTTAAATGAGTTAAATGCTTTATCAGCTCTTTCAAAATTTTCCGTTGAGTTATGTGTTAAAAAACTATAAGAACCTTTGTTAAAACAAGTTGTTTTACAAAATTAAGAAAATTATTGATCCATCGCTTTTTGGAATAATTTCAAATACTCAATTTTTTTAGAAGTAATTGAGTTTTCCTTCAAAGTTTTATGAATTTTGTTCCATGCATTCATGATGGTCACAATGCATACACAGAATCATAGTGACAGTCATTTACATTCACCAGAGGTTCCTAAGAAATCTTGTGAAGTATCAAATGATAACTTCACAAGATTTCTGAGGAATTCGGGTATGTTTCAGGAGCTTAAAAAATCAATTTTTTGTGAAAGTGAATTTCATTTGGTTAAGCATATGGTGAAAAGCCTTGTTTTGCTATGATTTTCTGTATGATATTTCTAAAAGTAAATCAAATGGTATGATATATTAGTAAAGCCATTATTGATATCAATTATTGTTAATTTTTACAGGAATCATAGTTACACATCATATTTCCCATCCTATGCAAAATCTCGACATATCGTCACAAAGGTGTTGTAAGGCACTTAATATCAATCCCACGATAGTTTCCTGGTGGGTTTTTTCATATATATTAGGTCATACACATGTGTCGCAAGGAAGGTAACCTAGAAAAGCCTCAAGCATCCATCCGACAGACGTGCATGTAGAAAGTACCACTTAATCAGAGTGAGCCTGACTGTATTATATATTTTAACACCGCATTTTAAAATCAACATCCACCGCTTAGTTGCTTCAAGAGAATCCATAGTGAGATATTGTAGATGTGAAATCCGGAAAACTCCCGAGCACCCATTTAGAGTGACGTGCCTGCAGAATTGCAAGATCCATCTCATGGGACTCACCATGGCGCAGTGATAGGAACCGCTCTTTAGAGTGACCAGTCCCGACTTCTATCCTAGCCAATATTGAACGACAGGAGATGGACGTTGCGCTTCTACATTCATGTTTGTCTAAGTGCTTGCTTAAGAGTTTTTTCGGGGTTTTTTCCCTTGTGACACATTGGCATTCTATCTTTGAAAAATTGTGTCGGATCTTAAATTATGTGTATAAAATATCTTACAAAAGTCTTAGGACGTTAGTCTATCCACAACGTAGTGTGAAATCATTCATCTCCTGTTGCTCAGTAGTGAATGGGATCGAATCTGATACCTTTCACTTTGAAGAGCACTGTCCTACCATTAAGCCACGCGGAGCCTTTCTTATATTATGTACTGGTACTGATCTTGTACAATTGTTTCTTGTTCCTTTTTATGTTACTGGTCGTTTTCTTCTATGCAGAAGCAGAGGGAGGTGCGGCGCCAGATGGAGGAGCTGCTGAAGGTGCGCCAGGACATAAAGACGCGGGAGAGAGAGAAGGAGAGCTCGGAGATGCTGAGGGTGGACGAGTATAGGAAGGCGCAGGACCTGCGGGCCAGGGAGCAGGAGGTGAAGAGGCAGCTGGAGCTGGAACAGCGGCTCCAGGTCCAGGAGGAGCTGCTGAATCAGCTAGAGAGGGTTTGTCGGGAGAAGCTGAAGCGAGAACAACTGGTCACCGACCTCTCCATCAAGGAAAAGCAAGTGACCGAAAAGCGCAAGACCTTGGAAGAAGAACACAAGAGGAGAAAAATCCGAGAGGACCTTCAAAAAGTGTACGAAATGCAGTTATTCGTAAAGAATCAAAAAGAAGGTGCGTAATCATACCTTATTTTGAAGTAATTTGAACTTTTTATAATAACGAAGATAATACTCCAGGAAAGGAGAATAACTTAAACATATCCATAAAAAAGTGAGTAAGGCTAAAAAAAACTACATATGAAAATGTTCCCAGGAAAGATATGTGAAATTGAGGAATCACATATAAAGAGGGCATTCTATCTTCGTATCTTAACACAAGTATTTTATCTAAATATAAAAAATATTCCTACTATAAAATAGAAAAATAAAATGAAATATCCTTTTATGAAAATGTGCTAATTATATTTACAAATGAAGTTCTCAGAATTGCGCAAGTAATATCTAAGTTTAATAAGGCTAAGAAGCAATTTTAAAATAAAAGATGAATTGCAAATTAGCGAAATAAATGAAGAATGAAACATATTCGCATAAAAGGCATGGCTTTCAAGTACTTTCATTATTTTATTTATAAGTGTGAAAAAGATGGTCAAACTTGTTATATTTTTAGTCATAGTATTAAACATTCACATCAAACTAACACATTTGAAAAATAAGTTTTCTCTTCCAGTTCTAAAATGTCAGTAATGGATGTTCCTTTCTCTCTGTGTGTGAGTGTACTCATCTATTCCTTCACTTTCAGAGCAAAAGGGCTTACCCACTGGGTGCCCCACTGTAAAAAACTGCCGTCATTTTTGCCCCTTGCAGTGCTGAATCTGATTAAATTCTAAAGAACTTTCAGAAAAAAAGTATTTTTTAAAATAAAATTCATTACAAGAAAAGTTTTTAAAATCAAACTTTTAAAAGAACCCATCCATTTTTTTTTAAATTTTTTATCTGAAATCGCTCATCCACAAAAAATGGCGTCGTCTTCAATAATATATTAAAAGATTCAATAAAACTGAGTGCATAATATCGGCTTGCATATTTCGTTAAATTTCAAAATTTAACAAGATGGAGAAATAGCCTTATTGTGTATACTGCTAAGAGCTTAATTCACACGTGTCCATAAATTAAAGATAACGCCGGAACCGACAACTAAAAGTGTAGAAACAAAGTAAACGTGATTTATTCATAAAGCTCATGTATTAAACAAATGAGGAAGAGCAAACGATATAATGTATGTATGATACCAGGCCTGGGCATGACTTGGGAAGCTATTATAGTTCCCTGGAGCACTTACACCGCATATCACCAGTACAACAGCTAAACAGTACATTAAGATGGTTAATAAATCATGTGTCTCCTGTATGAAGAAATACAAAGCAGAAACATGATGAGGATCTCATTATCGAATTGTACTTTTATCAAAGAGCTCCTCTCAGCAATTAATGTTCTCCGAAAATTTGGTACAGATGTTGGAAATGGTTGACGGGCTGTGATTTGTCATCCAAGCGTCATCCATACATGTGCTATCGGATTCAAATCCGGTGATAATGCTGTCTCTTTCATACGATTCATGTTCTTTGACTGAAGGCATTGGTTGATGATATGTTAACATCTAGAACGGACGTTATCATCAATAAACTTAAATTCAGCTCTTATGGCACCCCTAAGCAAACGGACATGTTGTTCCAGAATGATGTCCCGATAAATTTGTCCTGTCATAGTTCCGATTTGAACATGCAGATCTGTTCTGCAGCCCAGTGGAATGCCTTCCCAAACGAGCATTCCTGCACAACTGTAATAATGGAATTCAATGATGTTGTCTTAATAGTACTGGGTAACTGGAGTTCTCCTTATATCTAACGTGAATCGGACTGCAAATTAAAATCTTAGAAAAATATAACACAAACTCACTGTTACGGTGCCCACATTGCATGTTCTCTACTCTAGGCTTATCCCTGACGACCGTGAGTTGCCATGAGTGGAACACTTCTGACAGGTTTGCGAGCATATAGACCATACTGTCAAAAAGGTCTGCACATGATTTGCCTTGAAACGGTCGAAACAATGTCTGACGATAGCTGACGCGACAGGTACTCTGCTGTGCTCCGTCAGTTTTTTTTGTGGTAGTTATAGCCAAGTACTGGTCGTCATTCGGTACCTGTCACTCACTGCCAACCTGTACTGTAACGTCTACTGACATTTTCATCATCTTGGAATTACACTCTAGAGATGATACTTCGGATGATTCCGAGTTCCTCGGCTACTGACATCTGCGTAAGCCCGCATATCTGATGACCGACAATTCTACCACCTAGAACATCATTCACATGTGTCCTCAGTGTCATACCTATGCGGTCGTACGCTCGGTGTCAATCAGGTTCCTTCCTGTAATTTGCATATTATGCTTAACCATGTGTATGATATTTCTATAAGTGGCATTTTCTCTTTCGCAATCGATTTCAGTGTTTATTTGAATTATCCTTAATTGATGGACATTTCGCTCCACGGTCATTCTTTTCAGATGAGTGAGCTGGAAGTTCTGATTAAAGTGAATTGTAAATTATCTAAATATTAGTATTTGATATCATAGTTGAAGCTACGAAGTGATTACCATCCTACCAATTCAGCATAATTTCTAAATAGAATTCATATCGAAACCATGCACTGAAGTACAGCATAATTAGTTTCTACACATGATAAAATTAATTGACATTTTTAAATCCAAAGATATAGATTTGTAGTGTTTTCATGCATTTTGTTTCAGAGTTCTCAGCTGCCTGAGGCCTTTTAATGTTCTCCGCGTAAGAATGTTTCTTGAAAAAATTTTATGACATGCCATTTAATAGAGGAAATTTGTAACATTCCCAAGCACCTACTCCGAAAGGCGTGTATGTAGAATGCAAATGCTCAACATCCATTTGTTCAACAGTGGCTGGGATTGAATCCAGGACCTTTTGCTCTGAAGAAAGCTATCCTACCGCTAGTCATACACATAATTAAGAAAAAATTCCCTCGAGAATAAATTTTTGAAAGTTTAAAAATCAAGACCATGAATATGATAAAATTAATCCAATGATGCTGCTTGAAGAACTGTTTTTGTATCGAACAAATTTTAAAGAATTGATGTATTGTATTATTTTACTGTGAATTCATTTTTGCAGTATTTTAAAAAGCAAAAATTAAACAGCATTTTAATGAAAAATTATTTTTAAAGTAATAATATTTAAAAAAAATTCAAAAAGCATTTTCTGAAAAAAAAAAAAAAAAAAAATTCTGAGCCGATTTTTAAGTTTGGCGAATTGATTTGGTTAGCATTTCTGTTTGCTTTTAGAAAATTTTCAATACTTCATTGAAAATATCTAAAATTTATACCTTTCATATCTTCAATACATAGACTCTGAGTTCATCAAAATAATTTTATTGTTTTAATTGCTAAGAGTTAAACTAAGATCAAAACGAGGACATAAGGTGGCAAACCAACTGATTGGATCCTCGTGTGCACGGCAAGAAATTCTTTTATTGAAAATCATTCTGAAGTCGTTTAATAAAATGTCTGAGACGCCTTTTCAAATATCTTTCTTTCGGAAATTGAAGAGATTAAAATGCTTTAAATAATATTCACTTTTGTTTCGCAGAGCTGTTGAAGAAAGAAGAACAGCTATTCAGGCGGAAGCTGATGGAGAAGCTTTATGAAGAAGACCAACTGGATGAGCTGAGCCAACAGAAGAGGCGCCAGAAACAAATGGAACACAAGCGTGCTGTGGAGGTATTCCAATTTTAAACATCATTCTTAAAAAATTAATACTTTTGTTGTCAAAATCTTATGGAATATTTATGATGGTGGCATTGATGGGAAAGTGTCTTTCGTTACTGGATATAACGAATTCAGTCTAGCATATTATAAATCATGTTCACTAACGGCTGCTGAGGTCCATAAAATAGATCATGGTGGCAATGTCCTTCAAGTGAAATGATACCTCTGGGGTTGGAAATTCGAGCCTGAGGGTCTTCTGCTTGGGTCCTGCTTCTGAATAAGGAGAATCTTTCCTCAGTGAAATCAGTCTAATTATAATCTAAGGTTCTGTACATCATGTTGCTGTTACACCAGCATGCTTCTCTGTACCTAGCCCTGAATTGGGCTCTACCAGTTATATATCTTCGGCATATCTTCGGTTGAGATGGGATTCGAACTCAATACTTCCGATAATGAGAACGATGTTCTATACATCATGTGACGAGCAGAAGTTGTACCACTATCCTTTTTTGATCAAGAGAGGACTGAAATCTCAAGAAACTAACTAACCAGGGGACTGAGAAAGGAAAAGTAGAAATAAAATCCAACTGTAATAGAAAAGGAAGGAATGACATCAAATCCATCTGTAGTAGGAACATTAATTATTGATAATGTTGGTTAGTATTAATTTAGCAATTATATCCAATAGAAATCGAAGCAAATTCTTCGATTTACGACAGGTATGAATTAACTTGGAGACAGTAATTCTAACTCATTATCTGAGCTATAATTTTTTGAATTCAGATCCACTGAAATGAGTGAGCGTGATAAAAATTATCTCCACATTTCTTTTTTGTAACTTTTTGAAAGCAGTAATTTTTCTTGAGAAAAGCAATAACATTTCTTTAAAAATTTATTTAAAATAGAGAAATTTGGTGTGACATTACCTTGCTCTATAAGACAAAGGGTAGCAAAAAATTTGCACAAGAATTTAAAGTCAGCTGATATGCAAATGAAGGCAATATGGGTCAAAACAGGGTGTATCATTTGGTGATTTTTTATTGCTTAGTCTTTGTTCTTATTGCACAAAAACATCCTATAAACATCTCTAAATATCACAGCGAGTTTTGTTACTGTTGATTGGGACCATTGATCAACAAAGCTCACAATAATTTCCAATCTTCTAAAAACTCAGATTTTAAAGCCTGGTAAGTCTTGGATGGAAAATATCGATATGCAGAGTATATTAAAAATGTTCCACTTTTATGATGTCTGGAGACCTCGCTGATTACATCCTGCGATGAATACTCTCATTTTCCGGAAAAGTAGAGATGGAGTCGTGTGCTACAAATCAGCTTACGCAAAGACTAATCAGAGCCATTGTGCAAACCCCAAATGAAATGGTGATATTAGAGACAAAAAATAAAACAGTTGACATAGTTGAACAAAATGGTTGAATCCTGAAATGAAAATTTATTAACAGGAGGATAACATATGAAAAAATCATGTTTATGAATGTTTTTAAAACATAATCATCACTGTTATGTCAAAATCTATTCTCAAATATATTTATTAAAAAAATATATCTATATTATGAAATAATGATACTGCAAGTGAGGTAATATGAAAAATACATTTAATACAAAAATGTTTACAAACGATTGTGTTTTTTAATTAAAATTGGTAGGAAAACTGATATGTGTATGCAATTAGAGAAAAATATTTTGTCAACACACACACACACATTATTCAATCTTTTATCGTTTAATTATAGATTTAACTATTTTGGGTTTTGTTTTTAACAAATTTGCTATGCACCAGGTACAGGTATAAAGAACATCTTAATTTAATGAATTTTTTCTATTAAAATGTTCGCTATACACGTATCTTGTTTTACAGGGTATAGCGAACATTTTAATTGAATGGCTCAACAAAAATTGAAACAGAAAGCCTGAAATTGTTCATGAATGCGTAAGAATTCGTGAAAAATTTATTTGATAATTCTGGTTTTTCCTGAAAAAAATAATTTGCTTTCGCCAAAATGGACTGCCATTCAAAGAATATTTAGTTGAAACATTTTATGTTTATGATAAAAAAACCTGTTGAAATGCTCAGGAAGTGATCTAATTCCTGTAAATAGGTGGAAGCCTTTCCTCAAGTATGCCAACAACATTAATTTTCAAAATTTAGTGGTTGATGGCAAAGTGGGTATAAACATAAAATGGGAGAAAGCAAGAGCATCGGAAATCATCCCTGCTGCCAAGGAAATCATACGAGATGTGTCCTCGACACCAATTTGATATTCGGCTCAACAACTTCACGCTAATTAGCCACAGCACGAAGAATAGACCCGAACTTTTCCCTTGCTAAATTCAGTAGGACAGTCTCTCAGCTTAGATGATGTTGAAAATAAGGCTGGAGATATTCAAAAACATGTACGAAATGATTCCCACTTGTTGCAGCTTTAGAAATATCGCTTTCTCCAACAAGGGATATTACTGGTTGAATGGTCATGTCACTCCTCCAAGTTATTTAAGAAGGAGAATCAAAAAGTCAGCTTTATTCTCGAAAGTAATTGTTTAGTGTGAAAGTGGCATTTTGGATCCGTACTTTTTTTGTCTAGACGATGAATTTTGTAAGTTGTCGCTGTAATTCTCGGCAACGAGGTTCATTTATAATGACAACCTCATGCACTGGATCCATGACTCATAGTTTCAAAAGGATAGAGCTCTGAAAAAATGCAGGGGTGCCACACTTTCAAGGGGAGGCGTACTCAGAATTCAGCATGATAAACAAATGTGTCATTGGAAAAGTATTTCCTAATCGCTTTGGCGATATACGTTTTTGGCCTACATATAGCCCTGACGCATCACGGCTAGACGTAGCAAATTTCGCTGGAAAGTAGTTTGAGAATTACTGTTCATCTGGGCGGTCAGTTGTTCAACGGTTGTTGACCTATCTTCGCAGCCGTCTTCCACCTATATCTTCTATGGCCCGTGGTGCATTCATTTGCCACGTTGCCGATTTTGGACAGTCACATTTTGCCATTCATGGCATATTTTTACCACAGTGGCACGTGAATACTTCACAAACCTAGCCTTTTTGGTAAGGCTTCCACCCTTGGACCAAAAGCCAATGATCATGCCTTTTGCCTTTTTAGGTGTCGGATAAATCGTTCCGTTTCCGCATTACGCCAACGATTGCAATGTTTTGCGAAGCTCACAAATACCCTTTGCACTGTGCTTATTAGTTATTAGTTGCCGCAAACAATATTTTATGCTAAATAAATAAGCGTAAAAATTTTAATTTTTTTTATATAAATATTTAATTGCCATTCGGAATTGTCTTAAAATTCTTGGGTCCGCTTAATCTTGAAAAAAGAATGAAAAAACCACATGATCTTGGATATATTCACAGAGTTATGCTCTAGAAAAAATGAACCAGTGTGTTTTAAAATCTTTTAACACCATGTTGAAGATTGCTTAACGGTTCAAAGCAGTTGTTAAGCATTTTAATGTCCACCCACCCCGTTATTGCCTTCCAGAATAAGTTACCTCGTATAATGGATCGTACATGATCCATTAAGGAAGAAACCCAGAAAACTTTCAAGCACCCACTTTAACAGACGTGCATGCAATAGGCAGATAAACAGTATCCATCTCCGGTTATTCTACAGTGTCTAGGATCCAACTTGGGATTCATGTTCCGAAGAGCGATGTCCTATCATTAGATACGATAAGACTAATGTGTAGGCTCGAGATTCTAATCCCTAAATTGCTCTGTATAAGTACAGAGGGTATAGAGCTCTTAGAAGGATAATCCTTTCACATAGAAGGCCTATACAAACAAAGCGATTGATTTCCTAAATGTTACAGAGTGAAAACCTCCCCCAGTTTCTTTCCGATGGCAAATTCGTCGAGAATTGCTCAATAAATCTCAACTCGTCATTAACTAATATACGGTGAAAATTTTGATTTTTCCAAGAGTAATATCCTCCCTATGAACAATGGATCTCCTATAAAACTCATGAGGTTAATACACATTGTTCTCCGGAAGTATCGGCTCTTATCAGCAAGTCGTTTATGTTCAAGCTGTTAAGCTCAAAATCATTGTTCTTGACCCAACAGAAGGCTTTGAAACATCTCATTTCAGAGCTCCAGTGGCTCAACAGATTTACGCTACTCTCTATAAGATCAGCAGAGTAAATCTTCGCTTTATTTTGGCAGTGATTGGGATGGTGACCACGTACACGCCCTCACTGGGTAGCTGGAATTATGTGGGCTGGGGACATGTCCATGGTAATATGTGATTTTCAGAATGTTCCTGCTGGTGTGGCGTGGATGTAGAGAGGAGTTTCTAGCTCAAGTATGACCTCGTCCCTGACGAGGCACTTGGAGATAGGGGAACATTAAGGTAGTTCCTGGCTCATCTGTGCAGCTACATATGTGCGTAAAGTAGCATCACAATCGAGTTTGTGAGACTTGGGCGTGCTTGTTCTATTTTCCCAGTGATCGCACCCATGTCTGGAACTATTGCTAAAATCATCATATCATCATATAATAATCAGAGGAAGAACTAACTGGAAACATTTCCGCTGGTGACAGTCCAATTTTTGATCTAACAATAACTCTGATGTTATCCATTATTTAAGCAATTCCAAATAGTCTTTTTAAATGCAATCTGTATTGAGAAGAGCGTCCTTAAAAATGTAATTTTACACCTAAATTTGATAATGTCAGAAGCATCCACTTTTCAACTTTAAATAAATTGAAATTTTTGTTGCTTGAGATTGGTAAAAAATAAAAAATAAATCGTATTCTTAAACAATTCCTCTTTACTATTAAACAGACCCTAGATGTATAAATTGAAAATGTCTCATGAATTATATTATATATAGTCAGTTTTTAAAATAAGTATCAGCTATTTCAATTTATCGCACAAAAAATCTTATTTTAATTTTATATAGTTGAGCTACACTTTACTCATTTCAATACACTTAAAACTATCTATTTAAACCTAATAGTGGTCTTTTTTCGAGCCATTTAACCATTCCCACAGTTACTCATGACAGTTAGAGGTTTTTATAACCGTGAGATTGTTTTATACCGAATTTTATTGCCCATTTGAACAGAATGATCAAACCACGTTACTTCTTGCTATATTTAGTGATCACACTGAAACGACCAATAAAAGTGCTTAAAAATAACATCTACAAAAGCTCTGATCTATACTTGAAAGAAAATTAATGAATAAAAATTTTCTGATTAATTATAAAAAAAAATCCTAAGCTTTTTTTTATAATTAATCAGAAAAAAATCCTAAGCTTTTTTTTAATCATCACTATTTTTAAAGAAAAGAAACTTCAGGAAAATTTTATTGTGTTCTTCAGTAACTTAGTTTTTGAGGGATAATTTATATGTAAATTATGCATGATATCTCAAATTTTATTTTTTAAATTAATATTTAATTTATTTTAAAAAAATTAAATATTTAAACTTCAAAATTACAGATTTGACTGAAAAATAAATTAAAATTAAAAAAATTATTAATTTAGATATTTTGAATATTTTTCTACAATAAAGAATTAGATATTTTCTTTGTTTTCTCATTTGAAAAATATTTCTGTATTCGTCATAATTTATCTGATAAAGAACTCGCTGAATTCTGTACTTACTAATTTTAATGCTGTTCTCTAGTGGGAATGGTGGGACAGTTTTAATACGTCCTTTCACTTTATTTTCTTCATGAAAGATCATGTTTCGAAAGTTTGTACTTGAGAAAAATAACGAACAGTGATCCGATTCTTGTGGCCGGTAGGCCACGTAGACATAGTGTGCATGTGTTTCATCAGGTTCATTGACTATCATCACAATAAGGAAGTAATGCACAATAACGTAAATCTGTCTTTTTTGTGGATTGAAAAGTTTAAAAGTGGCTCAACGAGTGTAACGCATTAGAAGAAATGACCGTCAACCTCTATGTCTGATAGGCTGCTTTAGCCTCGTTGGATAGAACGTCGTGACATTATCGGAAGGTTTGAATCTCGGCTTAACCAACGATCCGTCATACTCACTTAAAACGACCAACAGAGGTGTTAAAATAGGTCGTGGTGGCAATGTTCTCCATGTGAAATAGTATTGAGAGCTCTTCTGGTAATTTCTGCTTCTAAATTAAGTCCAACTCTGGGTTAGGTACAGGGAATAATGCCTATGCACATATACGTCCATGGATAAAAAACAACATTCAGCAAGGTAGAGAAATGTTTTGGACGAAAAAATACATTGACATCTTTGAGATAATATTATTGGTTTTCATATCGGTCATGGTTTAAACTGGGGAGAGGACGTTATTTACGATTAGCGCAAATTCCTAAATACAGCGTCCATGATTTGTCTGCCAATAGAGGGATGAAAAATGGTGGCTTCAAGAACAAAGTTTCATGAGATGATCATAAAAACATAGAACAAATGAGGGTAGAATTCAAGATGCGCAACGTGAAAAATGTTAAGGCGAAAGTTTAGTTAATATTTTATCCAATTCGGCAATTGTATTCGATTATTTAGTACGCTTTTTATAGAAATAAACAGAATTGTTTTAAAAAATGTTCATCGATCTGTTCGTATTTTACTCTACGATTTGCTTATTTACAGGCCATGTTGGAAGAGAGACGTCGTAGAAAAGCTGAAGAGGCGGCTAGAGAGAAGTTGGACCTGAAGCAGCAACAGCAGGTGGAAGAAGAGCACACCAGGATGGTAAACGAGGAGAAGATCCGGTTCCTGAGCGAGAACGCCAGGGAGCTGCTTGGATATCTCCCCAAAGGAATCTTCAAAGACAAGGAAACAGTCGAGATGTTGGGAGAAGACTTCAAGAAATTTTACTTTCATCGGGAATGCGACGGCAAAAGTGATGCAGATTCTTGAGTGACGCAGCTTTTCTTGCTTTAAACAACTTATCAATCACGTGGAATAAATTGCAGCTGTATTTTATATGCATTTTGCAAAGGATGCGTTTGGTGATTTCTTTTTACTCATAAAAGAATTCGTATTATTCTCATGACATATTTGTAAGAGCGTAAGAAAAGATTGCCGAGATTTATCATTCTCTATCATCAAAAGCATTTTTCGATTTCTATTTCTTCTACGGAATTTTCTGAGTTCTGCATTTTAGTAAAAAGCAGAAGCAAATAAATCAAAGCTTGCTAGAAAACAATATTTGAATATAAACTGTTAAATTAATAATTCCTGGTAGATAAATAGAAAGTTGATATTTTTTACTCTTAAAAAATTTTACAAAATTTTAATCAAACGTCAAAAGCTAAAATATAGCTTTAATTACTTCAAATGTGCTCTTGACTACGTATTTATTACACTAAACTAGTTAATAAAACTAATTGTCAATGAAATGTGTACATTTGAAATGTGGTTTTCAAAGAAAGTCGTTTGAATCAGTTTTTAAGAATATTCACATTCTTAAATTCTAATTTTTCTAGATGTGCACTGTAAAATTCAAAAACAAGTATTTGCTTTCCTTTCTGTAGCATTTTATAAGCACGGTAACGTAGTGCTTATAAAATAATTTCTCTTTACGTTCCCACAACACATTTCCGAAGCCTAAACTTGAAGCTTTTGAACTTCATATAAAATACTTGCTATTGACGAGCAGTTATCTTTATGATATATTTACTTTTTCCAAGGAACTATCGCAAAATGTAATTCAGTTTGATCTTCTGATTCAAAAGCAGCAAAATTAAGATGGAGGATTACATTAAGTAGATTGTGAATTCATCATACTATCAATGAGAATCACATATCATAACCAACTACGAAAGTGAGTAAATTTTCTTTTTATTTTAAGGAATTTTTATGCCTTGAGGGAATTTATATATATAATATTATTGCTCAATTTAAAATTTGCCTTTTCACATGATTTTTTTCCAATTGAATTTGGATCAATTCATTTAATGCAACTTCCTTGAATAATGATTTAATTGCTTTGGTGGAAAAGAATTTAAATTACACGCGTGTTTATGCTTAATTATGATAGTATGAGAGAAATGCACAATTTCGTAATTCTTTTCTAAAATATTGCATAAATAGACCAGTTTTAAGAGTAACGACATTTACTTAAATGTTTACTCTGCCTGTGTTCATCCATTCTAAGAAAAGCTTATCTTGATAGGGTGTACAAAATTGTAGAAATATTCATTACATATTCATAATTTGTTCTTATTTATATTCATATTCATAATTCATAGAAATATTCATAATTTGTAGTAATTACGTCCTCTATACATAACCAGTTTTCACTGAATATATTATTTAATTGTTAGATAAAGCTAATCATCAATGAAACACTGATCATGGTAAAAGATAATGAACAACAAAACTAGCATTAACCAAATGCCATTATATCTGACTTCAAAAATTTGCAAGAAAAGCTTATTGCTTACCTGTTATTTCGGCATGCTCGACATTAATAACTTGCATTGCTAGTTGATTTGTCTAATTTTTTTTCTGTTTTCTTAAATAGGGCAAATTAGACCACAACTAAAATTTAAATTGAATTCTGAATCTCTATCAATACATAAGATTCAGGTGTGAGTTGAACTCATGTTGTTTAATTTAGGAAAAGAGTACCGAGGATTGTGAAGAAGGCAATGACCATTTTATGGAGGTCTGTCACAACTAAACCAAAACTTAAATGAAGTTTTCTATAAAGCTTACATTTAAACTTAACGGTTAAATTTGAGAGAATAATCAGAAAAACATAAAAGTTTGCTAGTCACGTGTAATATCTGAAATGAGCCTTGTTATCCAAACCATACTGTTCAGTCTAAATTTTTTAAAATTAGAGTTGCATGGTTTCAACAATCAGTGATTTCAAATGTTCTTATAATTTTTCCGAACTTCTGAGACAACGCACTGCAATATCTATAAAATATAGTGAA
Organism: Latrodectus hesperus; assembly: GCA_037975125.1. Classification (NCBI taxonomy): domain Eukaryota; kingdom Metazoa; phylum Arthropoda; class Arachnida; order Araneae; family Theridiidae; genus Latrodectus; species Latrodectus hesperus. Next base: position 77,444,211 of record CM075858.1, on the reverse strand, counting down.
ATGCCATAGTATAACAAAAATACATATTTCGCGTCTCATGTATTCAAGCTTTTTTAAAGAAAGCACTTATTTAATGGTAATATTCTTCCAGTTAAATTCAGGGCTAAAATAATTAGATATGAATGTTTTTCTATTAATAAAACAATATGATCATTTTACAACACACTAAGATATCTGCTTGAAATGAAAATTAATAATACTATGAGAAACAAGGCATAGAGAGGGTAATATTGCTCTACTAATGTATTTTTTTTAAACCAAATTATTTTTGGACATTAGAAAAGTATTTAGAAAAGTCTTGAGCCTTATTGCACAGGGAATTATTGTCTTACAAACAGAAGGCATCCTGAAATTTTAGTGTCATATACAGAATGTCTCATAAATTCTCAAAAGTAGTTTAAAAACTCATAAAAGTGGAAAAAATAAGAATATACTTATATTCGTGAATATTGATTCTCACGAAAGGGGAATTATTTGATAAAGAATGTTTAGTTCAAACGTTTGTTAATAGAGGGCGTTTTACATATCAAAGTCACAGTCTATATGCACATCAGAGTTTTATGAAATGCTAAGTATAAAAGTGACAGCTCATATCTTACGAATTTTTTTTTTTTTTTTTTACTTTTTTACATAAATAAATTTCACACAGTGGTGTTGACATAAAGGGCAGGTGGTAAAACATTTTTTTCTTTTTTTTACCTAGCTAAGAATTATTAGTTTCCGCTATTGGAATAGAATGAAGAAAGATAAAACGCCAATAGTTTCTGTTGAACTGCTCTCCATTGTATGACGTTTTAAGAATCTGACCAATGCAAAAATGGTCACCAGTTGAGTTTTGGCTGTAGGGTTACATAAAATCCTATTTGTATCGCAGTCGGCTCTCTTCTTCGGTTGAATTAAAGGGCGCTTTTCACCATGAAATCCTTTGTATGCATCCAGAGATATTACATGCTGCCGCTAATGGTGTTTTCACTTTGCTAGAAAATATAAATTTGCTTATTGGCGTATATTTGGAACAACTATTGCTGTGATATGCTTGGAAACATTTGCATGAATGCTAATAAATGTATGTTTAAACGAAATTTTGCAACTTAAATGCCTGAAGTGCTCTCTATAGACAAAATTTTGAATTAAAAATTTTATATCCACCAAAAAGTCATCGTTCGTGCAAATTATTTTGCTTCCAATCGCATTTACATATGCGAATTTCCACTTGTATTAATTTTTCATGTTCATTAATTGAGGGACATTCAGTACACTCTACTTAATAAATTAAGGGAAAAGTTTTTAATATTGGTTTAGATATCGAACTCAAAATAATGGATTTTTAAAAAAAATTTTTTTTACCTTTTAGTATTATTGAGACCGTACAAATAAATAGCAGAATATACGAACGTTTACCTGAAATATCCTTGTCATCCATTTCTGTTGTTACACATAAATCATGGTAACCGTGTTTAAAGTTTGCACCTAAAGAGGAAAAAATAGCAGTAAATCTGTTCCTTTCTTGAAGATTGCCAAAGATTTAGAAATTCATTATAGATTATAATCCAAATGCGGAGCATTTGTCCTTTAAAATGTTTTTGTGAACGGGGATGTTTAAAAGTGGCCGAACCAGTGCTTTGCAAAGAGGATGCTCTATTAACCTGCAAGACAGATGGCAGTATTCGGCAAGCTTTCGAGAAAGTTTTTGCATTGAAACGGCTTGGAACATCGGTCAATTTTTTGCTAATTTAACCACTGGTTTACCTCAGATTTTGACGTTCGAAATACTGCGCACCATAAAAAACTCTATCTTTGGTAGGAATATATAAGATTGTTGTTAAATATGATGAAATTGATAAGGAGACAATGTAGAAGAATAATGTGGATTGTGAAATCACTGCTTCAGGAAAATGAATTTATTAATAAAAAAAGCAAATAAGTTCGAATCACCCTTCGTAAATGAAGTCATTAAATTTACATTTCATAGGCCAGATTAAATTTTTCACTTTAAGGGTTTGTTTGCACAACATGTGATTGATTCTGAAACTATAATTAAACTGCGTAAAAAAATGCTGGATATTTAATATCAGGTGTTAAGTTGAGAACTTATAAGACAAAGAAACGAAAACAAAAGTTTACTAGGAAATAACCGTTAAAAATACATTAAACGTTTTAAATAGATTGGCTTGAATCTAATGGTCATTTTCCTTCAAGGCAGACTCATTTGAAGTTGACCAGTTGTTTAAATTAAAACCACAACAAATTATACTCCATGCTTAAAGTAAAGTTCAAGAACACGAAGAAGGAAATACTAATTAGTGAACAATTATCTCGATGATAAAATATCAAGCGAATTAATTCTTTTGTGCCACATGATGTGTTAATTATATTTATTATATGTTAGTTGACACTCTTCGATATTTCATACGTTTTTTACAATTTGATTATTTGTCAGATATAGAGTTTCTTGAAATATTACCATGATTTTAATCAAAGGATTTTATAAACATATTTATAGAAGTTTCGATTTTATTAAATTTCGTTATATAAAAATTCAAAATAAAAGCTATATTTTGATATACGCAATTTAATAAAACGAAGTAAAATAAAAAAAGTCATGAATTCAGCGATGCATTTGAGTAGTGGTAAAAAATATTCTAATACAAAAAAATTTCCAAACCAAAAGAATTTGAGTATGAAAGAATTATTTAATACAAAGAAATCTTGAGCAAAATATTTTATGAATTTTATATTTAATAATTCAATTATTATATATATATCAGAAAACTCTAATACTTGTAAAGAATTAATAATTAAATATATATATGTATATAAAATAATTCAGTTTTTCAATATTAATTTGTTTATTAATTAATAATGCGATGCTTTTATAATTCTTTCCGATACACTTATACTCATGATAAATCACAAGATATCCATTTCTGTAATGATAGCTGCAATATTACGTACATTTTCTGTTTCCATAATATAAATTAATATCAGTGCAATATTGATAGATATTGCTACATTGCTTAAATATGTGGCTACTAACTAGTTTATGGATATGATAATACAAAGCATATATTATATTATTTTAAATGTTCCTTAAAATAAAATTGTATGAACTCATTGCATTGAATTTTAATGCATGTGTACGTTATACAGAAAACATTTAATATTCTAGAATATCTGTTAAATAAAATCTTTGAATTTTTTAAGTTGCTAATCTGCAATGTATTAATTTAAGAATAATGAAACTGGAGTTAAGAGTTTTGCATACATGAATAACGAATGAGATAAACGTTTAAGGTACAAAGTTTATTCAAGAATAAAATGTTACAAGTAAAAGTGCAAAATATTTATCAAAACCATCATGGACAGCCGTAAGGAGTAAGTGCTAATCAATAGAAAACGATACACGGAAGAGACGATAACAGCTCAGTTTTACAGAAGTGATATTTTTTGCTTGGCAAGAGCACTTGCTGCATCAGCAGTTTCCATGGCAACACATATATAGAAAGCACAACGTTTCGTCTGTAGGCATTTTAATTTTTGAAAGCATCTGTTGAACGGACACATTTCGAGTTCAACAGTTACAAACCAAATTAGAAGTTTTTAATCAGAGACAATTTTAATTCTAAATATGCACTGAAAATAAAACTTTTTCAATATACTTCGTATTAAATCTTAAAAAAGCAAATATTTTCTATTTTTTCACTCACACTAAAAAGTTTATAATAAATATTTTACGCAACACTAATATCTAAATTAAGCACTTGTTAAGATAACAATGATGTTAAAATATATTTTAAGCTATATTTTCACAAATCAATAAATTCATAGAAAAGCTATTCATAAAGAAAATTTACCATATATGTATATTTGAATAGGATGGGCTTGTGAAAAAATTATGCACATTTTTATATGCATAATTTTTTAGGGCATGCACTTTTGTTAATGCAGTAGGCATGTGAAAAATAATTTTAATACAAATTTAATAATTTTTTGATGAAAAAGGTAACACAGACAATTTTGTATATTTAGAGCTTAAAAATGAGCATTTGTTTTCAAGCGAAATTCTAGTGAAATAAAATATTACAGAGAACAATGACAAAAACAGACCTGCCCCCGAGAATGTGTAGGCTGTTCCGAGAAGGAAAGGGAGGATATTTCTTACTCGCAAATTATGTAAAATATTTTAACCCTGCACCACGATTTTATAGTGATAAATACAGTTATGTTATTTATGCGTAAACTGTTATGGAATAAATAATAAATTATACAATAGTTGGATTGTTTTCATAACATTTTTCAATCTTTTATTAATTTGGTCAATCGTGCAAGGAAAAATTGTATAAGTGTAAATGTACTTTGAATCTCTTTTCATTTGGAAATGACGAGATATAGTATTTAATTCTGAATAATTGTGTGGAAAACTATTTGGCAGACTCTTAGAGCTAAGCATTTGTAGCAATATACGATATTTAAAAATTAGGAAAAGGCATCATAATAATTTATCGCATGGTGCCAAATACTGTATTGTCAGAGCTCAAGTCAAATATTTTTCTTTTTTTTTGGTTTGTAAATTAAAACCACTTTGATGTTTTTAACGTACCATCTATTGTTTCATTATTGTTCAAAGATGCTACGAGATCAATTAACTCATGAATAAGTGATTTATTTTTTTATGTGCTCACATATAATAGAAAAAAGTTCTCCTTAATTAATTGTAGTAAAAATGAGAAAGATTTTGTTTGAGTTTCTCTGTAGAAATCAATGCAGTTCTAGGAGATTAAGTTAGAAATCCCTACACATCATTCAGCCTCTAAGAGTCAATGACGTTGGTGTTATCTTCAAAGCGGTAGCTGAAAGCTTAAGGAGGTTGTCATTGTTCTCTGCATTACAGTTGCAATTAAAATAAGTTCTAAATACATACATTTATTTCTACTTCATTCTAAATGATAATCAACAAACAAATCAAAACCCCTTAAAAGATAATAGTAATTTAAAAGTAAATTAGAAAGAAGGTTTTATCAAAAATGCACTTTTCGTTCATAATTTTAGGTAAAACATTAATAAAAAATGGCTAAGTGAGCATTTGGTAAATGCTTATTTAGTTACCAAATGATACGAATGCAGTTATAATGCATTGTTCGATACTTATCGGTTATACGAGGACCATGAAGTCAGAATCAATGGATTCAGTCCAAATTTGGTTAAAATGTTTTACTTACATAATAACAATATACTTTCAAAAATCAGCATATTTCTAAAAATAGTGCTTTCGAATTTTATGCCCTTTTATTCTAATTATTGCAAAGCATTATTTCTGTAATTATCTTTAAGACAACAGATCCCGTAATGTTTTGGTTACGTAAAATTGTTCAAACTCAAGTATAACTTTCATTTAACGGATCGAATATTATCAGTGTTCGAAAGGATAATTTTGAAATGAAGTTGGCAATATCCTATAACCGATAAGTAACCATTGATCATTAACTTACTAAATATCCATATCACGTTATTAAATATAATCAATGCAGAGTTCTTGAACGGAGTTCTAAGGGAGATCCGCAATTTCATGGAAGCTTCTAATCCTAGAAGAGAAAAATGGCATTCCGACGGTCGCGCGCGCATTTGTGGAGTGTTCACTAAGAAAGCACAATCGGGATTTTGTTTGTACTCTTATGTGAGCATTGGTGAGCTGCGTGTGACGAGGGTTCCCAGGCAGGTGGTCCCGAACCATGTTTCGCACTCAAAACAGCACCTGCGCGCCATTGAAGAGAGAAAAATCTGAGAAAGTGTGACTTTGTATAAGGTTACTATACTTCGCTAAAATATAACAGAAATGGATGTACAAAGCTGAGCTGTGTGACACATAAAAAAATACATCATTAATTTACTCTAATCTAAAGTAGTGTTGTTATTAAAGCTACTCACTGCTTGACTAAGTCATATATTTAGTTTTAATGGAAATTAAGGGTTACCGTAAAAATGCATTGTAATAAAGTAAAAAAATCGATAGAATTGTGTGCTATATAAAATACATATTACGCTCTATTATATATGTATGTATATATATGTATGTGTGCATATTTCACAAGTTTTATAAACGATTTATGTGAGTATAACTAGTATCAACTTTCACTGTGATATATGTATATAAACACCTTTCCATTAAACTAACTTTCCATTCCTTTGAAATCTTATTGAGAGTGTTTGCAGAGGTGATAACATCAATATCTATGTATTAATACCTGTATATCATCACGAATGTTTCGAAAATAATTCATATCATATAGAAATTAATATGTTTAAGTGAATAAGTTGAGTAGAATTTGCTTACACATTAATAATTAGTGCTAGAGTGAATAATAATTCACTAAGAAATCGCATTTTAAGTGAATAGAGGTGTATACGACACACATTTATTTTGAGTATTATTAAAGATTTATACGCACATGTACTTTAATGCATGCAATTCTTTACCGAATTCATACCTTCAATTCAAAGAAAATAGATTCCCAAAAAAGTTACAGTTTAGGTCATATGATTTACAATATTTTCCCCCTGCATGATTTTCCTCAAAAAGTTAAGCAGGGACAATCTCTCGTTTAATTAATAGAGGCAATATTCCTTTTTTAAATTTCCTGACTGCCAGCATACCGTTTCCTATGTTCCTGTATGAGACTGATAAATAGTTATACAGTACAAAATAGTTATCCTCACGTAAATTGAATATCAGAAGTGAATAATGTATAGTAAAAGTGAGATAGAGAAAGATCCTAATCTTACAACAGTGCAGCACTACATTGAATGGAGAGAAAGAAATCGAAATCCTATATTCATAATCGGAAGTTTATACAGTAATGATTAAAAAGACGCATTTGGAACGAGCGGGAACAGCATGAAATGCTTGTTCCTGCCCCTCGACAGTAAGTTGATAATTGGAACGATCTTCTCAATAGCGCTGATAGAGAATAAGACAAAGAGTATGCTATTTACAGAGTATGAGCACGTTTGAAGGTACTTGTATTTACAGGATTTATACAGATACACTTTTCAGAGATCTCAGAATGAGTATTCAATCCGAATAAAAATTTGAGAGAGAAAAATAATCCTCTGGATACCTTTCCAACAGATGATACACAGTAATTATCGACTCATTCTTTGGGAGTAAGTGATTTTTAATTTTAAATCCTATTATTCGTGAATCAAGCACCATTGCATTTTACACAGGTATGTGCGAGTCATTTTCACTCCACTTTCATTTCATCCGCAGTTTATCAGTCTTCCCAAGTAAAATCTCTTGAATAATATTTTATTGTGTGTCATCTGTTGGCGACTGAATGCCTCTAATCATCTAGTACAAAATATGTGATCTGCATGATGATCATGAAACAATGCGTAGATATCAAAGTGGCTATCATCGCCAGTTGTTCCTAAGCTTAGGTTATATGGATGAGAAAAAATACAGAGCTGATACCTTCATGTCCAATCATGGTTTAGCACGCAGAAAATGTTTAAGCTATATGATGAGCCAGACACTGATTTTGGTTTCCATTTGTTGTCTGGTCTGGCAATTAGCCCTTGTGCGATGCATTAACACCTTCATATCTTCCATGAGACATAACATTATATTTACATGGAGAGAAAATACTCATTAACGGAGAGCACACAGCTCTAACTCTACCATGAATCGATGGAAGCCAGTCTAGTGGCTTAACATGAGAATGATTGATATTTATATGTAAAAGCTACAAGCAACGATTTTAAGAAATCGGTTATAATTCCCTCCCCTTTTTTTTTACTGAAAAGATAATTAAGACTCTCATGGATTTTTGATAACTCACTATATTTGCAGATATTATAATTTTTTTAAGAGATTTAAATCGAATTTACAATGATTTTCAATAAATCAGTATTTGACCCCTTAGCATTCTTTAGGTCTACAACAACACAACTCAGCGGGGAGCAATGTAATCCGTCCTCCCCTCTTCGCCAGTGGGGAGCAATGTATTGCGTTCTCCCTCTTCGTCAGTAGGGGGAGCAATGTAAAAAGTCCTCCCCTCTTTTCGCAATAGTCGCAAGCATGCGCTCGTCCTGGAGTGGATCGTGTAGTCCGCTGATTCCATTAAGCTGTATGGAGCGTTTCACAACTTGAATTCATTCAAATTGCTTTGATCGGTTTCTGCACATTTAGATGTAAAAAAGTGGAAACAGCTTTATTTTAGGATTATGTTAAGCTACACATCTAGAAAGCAAAACTAATTTATTTGGAAAATTGAACCGAAACGGTAAGGGAGGAAAATAACGTTTTAGTATGAGAAAGATGTATCAAAATTTGAAGTATCATAACTTAAAAAATCAAATACATTTATAATTCATAATTACATTTTTATGATCTTCATAATTTATTATCATTTATTGGCTTAAATCAATAAATACTGACCTTTAATTTATATTAAATAAAAAATTATAACTTTACAAAAATTGATACTTATATTCAAAATTATAACTATATACTTTTTTAGACTTTGAAATATTCATAACACTTTAAAATACACTAATATAAATTAAAATACAGATTAATAAATTGATATTAAAGGAATTATCTATAGAGTTATTTTACAGTTTCATATTAATTATTTTAAGTGATTATTAATTTTTAAAGGTTAGTAGTCATTAATCTGAGATATAAGGAGCATGAGAAAAATATTATTTAATCAACGAGATTAATAATTACTTAATTATTTTTATAATTATGGAAAACAAATTAAAACATCATTCATTTAAATGTTAATAATTTTAAGCTTTGAGAATGTGAAAACAATTTACTCGGAAAATTGACTTTTTTAAAGGGGAAGTAAAGAAAATAACAATTTGGTAAGCGGAAATAATATAACAATATTCCATGAATTGTTAAATATTTAGAAATTCCACTTTTACTAATAACTGTATTTTTATGATTTTCAAGCTTAGTTGTTTCAATTCATAATTACTTATTTCATTTATTCCGAACTGATTATTTTATTATATGTACTTATTTAAGTACTTTTAAATAATATTTAAATTTTTTTAACTATATTTATAATTATTGTAATTTTGAATTAATAATGCACGTAATTATCAATCTGAGATATTTACAAGAAAAAAGTTATTATTAATCGATGAGATTAATAATCCTTTAATTTTCAATCTTAAGATTAAATTAAAAATTTTTTTAATTTTAAATAAATTATTATTATTAATTTAAAGGTTAATAATTAATTTTCAATTATATTGCTTTATACTTGTAATTACCGGTCTTAAAATTGTTAAGAAACAAAAATTGCTTATAATCATTAATTTGAAGCTAAAATAATATCATTAATCTAATCTTAATTTTAATATTTTACACTTATAATATATTATTTATCTTACCGTGATATTTTTAAAATATCACTGTGAAGTAAAATAAATCCTTGTAATTATTTATTGGAAATTAAAATATTATATCACACACATTAATCTAAAAATTAATTATTACATGCTAATAATTCAGTCTTAAAATTATAATACAGAAGACTATTAACTAAAATTACTGTTTCCAGTTTAAATTAATTTTTTGTTAATAGGTTAATCAGTACTTATTTTTATTTTCATGTTTTCATTACTGTTGACATTTTAATAACTATTCTTTACTGATTGATATAGTATTCCTGTTGAAGAGTATCCCTTCATATATATCAGTTACAGTTACATGGGCGTCAGTTACAAGGAAATGTTAAGCTTATTTTTTTTTAATTGAATATCTGTATTCTGCGTTTTGAAATTGGAATTTCTATATTCTACCACTCTTTTTATTTTTCAAACTAGACAGAAAAACTAAGTAAAATTTTAGAAAAAACTGCAGTTAAAATATGTCTTAGATGAAGTAATTTCCTTATTTCTTTTCTCTTCTTAGTTAAAAAAAAAAAGAATAATGATTTGCTATGAAATGAATGATGATATTTCATAAACGTAATAGGCTTCATAATCGCAGGCAAACATCATCTAATTATACGATATCAAAAATATACATTTCTTGCACGATACCTGAGATATTACAATATGAGAAAAATTATCACACTTTCCATAAAACTAAGATACCAAGTTCAAAATGAATAAATTATATAGGAATATACTTTGGAAGATACATGGAGATGCTACTGAGTATCAAGCAATACTAGAAATTTGTAAGAAATTTTTTTTTCTGAAAGTCCTAAATTACTCCTTTAAATAACCTTTAAGATTTTTTATAATAATTATGCTAAATAATGTTTAACTTAAAAATGTAAGAAAAACATTTAAATTTTAAATTGATACATTAATTTTGTGTCTATATATATTTTGTTAACATTTAAAATACACACGTTTAGGAATATTTAAAGTAAAATTGCTTTTAAATTTCATAATCAACACTACAAATTTTAAAAATATTTAAATTATGAAACAATGTAAAACTCATATCTCAACTTAAACATGAACATTGATAAAAATATATCTAGTTTACAATATAAACAACAAGTAGTAATTGAATAAATATATCACAGTAACAACGGTATTGATAAATCATCCCATAACATAATGCAACATTTGGAGAGCAACAATACACATACAATAGACCTAAATTTGATCGCGTTTCCAACATCATATTCAAAAAGAATTAGAATTCACAAATCAAAACTTTACCGTTTCCATCACAGTTTGCACAACCAATGTTAGCAATCAAGCTATTAGCAATAACATGGCATAAATGAAAAGTATTATTTAAAGATGTTCAATAACTTAACGTGTTTCGATTAAATGTACCTATGTAATCGATATTTGCTTACAATAATTATTTGAAGTAAACTCAGTTAAAGATCTCATAGTGGTCTCTACTGCTTTTGTGTATACATTCAGTTTCATTTTTTTTAAAATTCTGTTTCACAATGTTTATAAATGATACAAATATTTTCTTCTGATGATCATATTTTTTGATGGATGTTCACTAGATCCTTATCTGCAGCTAAATTCTGATGATGGAAATAATTTTATTTCTACTTAAGTTAAAATTATTCCCAGATTTAGAGAATTCAGGAACGCAGTTATCTGAAGAGCCTCAACCAACAGTTATTTGCATAATTAGCCCTGGACCGAATCAGAAATGAAACAGTAGAGAACACCAGTGAATCTTATTCTGATTGGCAGGCGCGAAAATGATTGGCAAGCAGTGCAAAATAGACAAAAAGGAAAAGCAGCGGACTACAACGTTCCTCACGAGCGCATCTACTTGCACTGACCAGAGCACGACTTCAGAAGCAGAGGCCATTGGTTGCCTGGAAGGGAACGGTAAAGTTTCCAAATTAAACAAGCACAACAACAAAGTGTCTGGAATAAAGATTTTCATTTTGCTAGTCATGCATTTATCATCTGACAATAAACAACACATTCATGTTTAACCCTTTATCTATAAATGTTAATATAGGAGACTTGAGTAGCACCTTCCAAGACAAGAGCCAAGGAATGGGCACTCTCAGAATGATATATAATAAAGCAATTTTTCAAATAAAATTCTGGTAACCTTGGTGATATTTTGAAGCTTTTCCATCACCGCTTCCAGTGACATAACTTTTTTTAATTTGGAATACCAGTTATAATTTCAAAGACTTAGAATGAAACGAAAATAACAATTCTTATGTTCATTTGATGTTTACAAGTATATTTAATGAAAATATCTCGAGAATACTAGTACTCAATGGATTTTTGATGGTAGTTACTAATTCGGGCCAATTTTGATCAAATTATTTTGCATTTCCAAAACAATCCAATGAAAAGTACCAGTTACATTTACTTTTTTAACATATAAAGTATTTTTATTCATGAAATATTAATAATTCTTATAATAGTTATTTTATAAGAAAATCAACTGCCAAAAAACTTCTTTTCACAGTTATAAATTAATTAATAATTGAAAAACACATTTAAAATAGAATAGTTTGAAAGTGAAATTTTTGAAAAGAGAATTCATATCGATATCCGTTATTTATATAATTACCACATTTCAATCATTTCAGAAGATTCTTTACGAAGACTTTATGTAAATTCAGCCAGCTTTAAAATGTCAAAACTGACAATTGTTTGAAGAATGGCCGAAAACAGCGCACCATAATGAATTCTTTATGCCATGACATATACGACGTGATGCAAACTGAGCGTCTGTATTCTGGACACTATGTTAGGGAGGAAGCAGAGGAGGGACGTCAATGGCTGCACGAGGCTCAAACGTTGACGGCCGAGGTGGAGGAAGGGGAGGTGCTAGTGACGACAGTGTGTGCCCCGTCCGCGTCCGTGATGATCACGGTCGGCGATCCCGGGGCTTTGGGCTGCGATTCCTCCTCACTGAGAAAGCTCGGCAGGGCGCCGTTCTGCAAGGGCTCCGGAGTCTGAAAGGAAACGAAGATGCATTTATAACCTCTTTTTAAAGAAATATCGTGACACCTATAATGATAAGAATAGAAAAATGGTGTTATGTTACTTTAATAATAAGATTGCAACTATCAACACAGCCGCAAAAAATTCTGCTGACATAGAGTGCTCCATATGCTGTAAATATTTTTGTGGTTATGATGTGATATCTACATCCGATTTTCTTAATGCAACTTTCTGTTGTCGCATATAGATATTAGCCTTTACTCCAAAAATTTGCACCAAAAGATATGAAGTGAAAACGAAACCAATTTTTCTGGTCAGAAGTTATCTGAGGTACAATGTGCTTTGTCAATTGCATTGCAATGTAGATGGAGTGCAATACAATGCAGAACTATGACTATACGGATTAAGAAATTTCTTAATGCAATGGATTTAAATCAGGGGAGTATGCTGGCCTTATTCATTCATATCTTCTTTTTCCCGTAACTGGGCACTGCAGAAATCTGGAGTTGGAGTGCACTGTCATCCACAAAAATGAAGCCTGTTCTAATGGTACTGTTGGAACAAATGCAGTGGGGGAAAGATCACTCCTTAGATTTCAGGTTACAAAAGCTTTGATGAAAGCGTTGAGCTCAATCCATCCGTTTAACGTAATGCTTCCCATGACGACGATTCCAGGATCACCGTAATAGACCTTTACTGTGATGTTACAGGATTGAAACCATTGACATATGAAAAGAGGATTGATTGGTCATCAACATTCATGGTGGACGACAATATTCAGTAAATTTGTGACAGTTCTGGTGACATTGATCAGAAACTATCAGTTTTGAGCATTGTCCAGAGTTGGGTATCCCATTATATAACCTAAGCTTAAAACGGTCACTGTTGGATGATTCTTCCGAATGAAAATTCTAATACGATGATTATCGAAGTTATTAATGAAAAAGAAAGGAATCAGTGTAAAACCTCCATTTTATGACCACAGACGTATAACAGAAAGATATTTATGTTCATAACATGATTTTCGTTGTTATATTTTTGTGGATCTTCGATTACTGAAATGATAAGTTTTCATCTCAGTAATCGAAGACAGAAGTAAGTGGAGATTGTCGGATGAGTGATGAAGAAAGCAAGGATAAATATTAATCCAGCTGCGTTACTTATTTTACACGATATAAAAAGTAAGAATTCTCTTTTTATAAAATTGCTGATTCATTGAAATTTCTCACAAACGACTTGCATACTTTAAAAAAAGTATGGTAAAATATCTGACAACAAGGGAATCGGATATGAGCAAACCTGAGATGAAAATGTAGTACTTAGATTACTATCTCGTTGACAATTTCTCATTATATATGTATATATCCAAATGTTGCAAATATTAATTATTTTTTCAAAAATGTGAGGAAAAAAATAGATACCACTTAGCTGCTTATATTTTCTTCCTCATTGAAGCAACTAAATTAAAATTTGACTTTTAATTCATAAATTTATAACTTGCTAATATTGAAAATAAAAATTATATAACATAAGCTTAAATATAATAAAAAATATAAAATGTGATAGTGTGTTCTCAAATCTGCAACTTTTAATGCTAAATCGCACTATTTGGTTAGATACTTTTTCTTCGTAAATGATCGTCAGGATAATACGGAAGTACCGAACATTTTCCAGAAAATGAGAAAATAAAATAAGGCAAAGTTAGACATAAATTTTATTGAAGTTTGCTTTCAAAAATAGATATTTTTATGCTATAAATGGGAGAAAAATCTAAATTTAGGTTATAAAACTGTGATCCCGACTCAAAAAGGAGTTTAGTTTGGAAATGTTTTGCAAATATTCGCGAACTTAAGTTAGCTTTTATCGTAAAAAATGCCGATTGAGTATTTTTATCTAAAACTTTGAAAAATGTATTAAAATAAACATCCATAAGTACAGTTTTTACATCAGAATGGTACTTGTATTGTCCATAAATAAAAATTTCTATTAGTTATACTTTATTATATAAGAAAATTATTTATTCAGGATCATTTTAATTGAAAAATAAATCCGCGTTGATTGTATTTTGTTAGAAATTTAAAAGTATTTACATTTAAATAAATATTTAAATGGTTTAGGACAATTTGTCTATATTTTATGGAAAATTTACACATTTAGTAAAGCAGTTCGATATTATTATTATTTAGCGGATAGAGGGAGGAGCAAAGAGAGAGAGAGAGAGAGAAAGAGCAAGAAATTAGTTTTTATTTTAACTCAAGAGATGTTGTATAGATGTTATAGTTGTTTGAATAATAAATTTAAAAACATGAAAAACAAATTAAAATTATTGCTATTATTTTTTATTAAAAAGCCCAATATCAATAACGCACAATTTTGTTTACTGGTGAAAGTCGTAGTTTTCTGACTTTTATCTACAAAAAATGGCATTAATGAATGTGAAAAATTAACTCCTTTATTTAAGTATTTTATAACTATCAATAAAATTTATGTTTCTATTGAGGAAGGAAATTTCAAAAATGACAATTTTTATTCATATCAAAAGTAATAGTATAATAGTATTCAAAATATTAAATTTTTCATTTGCTTTATAAAATTGTAAAGACAAATTAAAGTGAAAATAGCTTAATAATAGTAACAGTTTGTGATCTAATTGAAACAAATTAATTCATGACTTAAAATTTAAGACGTAATGTTGTGATTTGTATTTTCTCTTCTAACAATGAAAGACCAAAATGTGACTGAGAAAATTTTTTGGAATGAATTAAATGTGTATCATTATAAATAAAATTTCTTAGTATGCATTCCTCGAGGAATTGAAGAGCAATGTGTTTTTTGTAGTTAAAGGCAACAAATTCATGATGTATTCTCTTTTTCTGACATCTTTCATTGCACGAAAAAGATATTCCTTAATTTTTACACTTGGAAATGCTTGAAGTACGTTGTATTCATAAAACATGGCCAAAATTGCATGGTTATCTGTTTGTATATGAACTGTTTTGCTATGCATATAGAAAAAAATATTTATCTCTTTTTTCAAGCTGCGTTTCCAGTTTTCTCTTCGGATATGATCTTCAGAGAATTTCTTGAGTAACTACTTGTCCTATTTTCTATGTTTATCAATTGAATTTGATAACTTCGAACTTGTAAAACCGACCAGTGGAATTTAATACAATTGATGGCATTTCATCTTAAAATTGACGCTTAAATATTGTTAAATTACATTAAAAGATCCAAAAATAAAAATTATTTTTTAGATATTCTTTAACACACATTTACGTATATGAACATTTCATACCGATATATACGGGTTCAAACAACGTTAATTTGAAGAAATCCAAAATATAATTTTATCTTTGCTAAATTAAATCAAACTAATTACAAATTACTTTCATCTCTAAATAGGAATTACTTGTTTGGTTTGTTTGGTTGGTGTCATGTCCATTTGAAGTCAAGTCAAATCATTCCATGTACCAAAATCACAGCCTTGGCAATGTGTAAAATTTTATCATTATAAATATTTCACTGAAAGAGAAATTCATCAATAGCCTGTAAGCTTCTTATGATGGAAGGGCAATAAAAATGAGTTCCTCCCCCGGGCAGTTCCTACGTGATCTGTAAGATCTGATGCCGTCTGTATTTATAGTCATTCCACGGAAGTGTTGGGTTCTAAGTCTGGAAATTGTCCTGGTAATAATTCTGTCTGCAATGATAACACATAATTGATGTTCCATTTTGATGTGTTTTTCCTTCAGTTTGTATCTAGCGATTGCATTGGCGTCTCTTCACGCCTCCTTTGCAAGCCTATTTGCTTCCTCATTCTCCTCAATGCCAACATACGCAGGAATTCCACTGAAAAGTACACTTGTTTGGTTTAATGTCACATTACGATTGCATTTAGAAATGTACCATGAAATATAATGTAAAGTGGTTTCAGAACCACTTCAAATATCATTGCTTGAAATGGGAACTGAACGCAAGAACTATTAAATCTAGTGTTAGAGCGTTAATCATTCTATTGAAAGCTCAGAGGGAATTATTAGTTACATATAAAAGCAAGAAATGAATTTTCGTAATTCAGATTATAATAATTAGCTTTTAATTATAAGCAAAATTGTTTAAAAAACATTGACAGTTAAAGTAGTAACCTCACCTATAGTATAAAATCATGAAATTTTTGTATATTGTAAAAGGTAATGGGGTTTGTCTTAGTTTTATTATTTCACGCTTTTATATCGAAAACTAAAAAAATCTTTAGATACCTAAGAAGCTTTTAATTTCCATTCAGAATATCAATAAGCCTCAAGAGTAAAAACGTTACTTAAAATTATCAAAAAATATTTTTTGATATTTTCTATTTATTTGCTGCTTAACATAAGCAAGAAAAGATTATGTTTTGTAATGAATTTCTAATTAATATAAATCACACATCCATTGAAAGAATATTTGGATAAAAATACTTAAAAACGTATATTTGCATCACTTATCCCACAAAAAAATCTATTTTTAAATGTTAATAATTCCATATTTATAAATTATTATTTTTATTAATTTGAAATACATTAATTAGAATAAAATAAAACTAAGTAAGAATTATAATATATATATATATATATATATATATATATATATATATATATATATATATATATATATATATATATATATATGAAAGCAAAATGTGTGAAATAATAAATTAAAATTGACGAAGAAATAATGAATTAAAAAATCCTTTATAATTAATTGTAATCAATTACAATTACTTGAATTGCAAACTTTTAGTTCATTTCAATAATATCAAAATTGAATACATAGTTAAGGATCACTTTCAACATTTACACTAAAAATAAGTTTTTGAATGATTGGTTTTGTTATAACTAAATGCATGCTTGATGATGATTTATAACAATTTATTAAATAAAATGCATACTTAATAATCATTTTGAAAAAATTGCAATTTAGTACATCCTCAATGATTTCTTTTTTCAGTGATAAATGAATTGAATTAATTCCTGATAATTGCTTTCAATAATCTTGCATGCGTATCTAATGATCACTATCAATAATAATGCAATTGAATACATTTTTAATGATACCTCAAAGTAAATATGCAATTCATATTTGTTACTTTCAGTGCAGTTGATGGCATGTTTAGTAATCAACCTTAAAAATAGTGTAATAAAACGCTTATTGACTACATTTAATGCAATCATTCTTTCAATTAATATATCAACAACTTTCAATTAATTTGTATTCATGTTTTTGTAATCACTATCAATAACAATGAAATTGAATTCATGTGCACCAGTAATGATACTAGCGCATAAAAATGTAATTGAATTCATATTTATTGATTACTCTTGGTCAACAGAAAGTATGCTGCATGATCACTTTTAATCTAATGGAATGATTACTTAGTGATTACTTTCAGTTTAAGTGAATGCATGCTTTATAATTTAATACTTTCTTTTCAACTAAATGTATGCTAGTGACACTTTTCGTTACACTGAATGTATGATAATTTTTTTTTATCTAACTGAATGAATGTTCAATCACTTTCAACAGGACTGAATGCATGCCTAGTTAGTGCACATATGGAGGCAGTCACCTTTTTTTCCAAGTCCTCGCTGGAAGGCAGCGATTCCCTCTCCGCGAGGGGCGCAGTCTTAGGGCGGCGCTCGAAATGTGGGGAGGAGGTCCTGCTCAGGGCTGTCCGCAAGCATTCGTGACTTCTAGTCTTCGGCACTGAAAAAAATAATTTCGCAAGGTCATCAGCAGTTTCCTTTTAAAGCAACACAAACTTAATATTTTCTTAGGTACTAGAGAATTCTCATAAAATATAAATTGAGCACAAACATAATGAAATATACTTTATTTTAAGAATTATAAATATTAATAATGATATTTATAAAATACTTTGCATATTTTGCAATATTCTATAATATAAAATTATTTTGTATTGTATATTATAAAATACTTCAAAATAATATCTCGTATGTTTGTACTTAAAGAAATGTGATAAAATTTATAAAACTGAAGGAAATAACAAAGTGAAAGCATATTAAAATTGCATCTGAATAAAATAATCATTTTCATAGGCCTTCATTTGTTAAAAATTGCAGTGAACAATAATATGATTAAAATCAAAAGTATTATCGGTATTTACCAAGCTATTACATGATAAGGCTGGTCCTATTCAATACTTACAACGGATGCTTTATAAATCTAAGATGTTTCCAGTATTTTGATTGACTGTTCAGTGATTTTCTTATATATATATTATATAGCATGAATTTCAACAAGGAAAAATACAATAAAAGAGTGTAGAAATTTATTGAAAGAATTCGGTGAACATGTCACTTTTTATTGTGAACATGTCATTTTTTATCGTGACATTCGGTGAACATGTCACGAAGTAGCCCGCGCGTAGATGTCCACTAAAACACATCTACGCGCGGGCTACTTCTTGAGAGAATCACCGCCCAAAGGGTATTTCTAATTGAATATGCCTTGGTAAAGATTCATTTATATCTTCTCTTTTTTTTGTACTCAAATTTATTTTTGTTTAAACAGAAAGATTATCCTACATTTCAAAAGAAAAGTATAAAGAAAAGTAAAACCGGTCGATCAGATTTAAGTTAGGATAGCAAGCTCCCTTGTTTTAAATCTGATTTTCTTGAAAAATCCGGCGATGCTCTTCGACGATGCTTCCTATTATTGTGAGATTAAAATAACCTTTTACTTTCCTGAATGGAGACTGCATTTATTTGGGTAAGAAAATCATATTTCTCAATGTCATATTGATAACCTTATATTGTCCACAAAAAAGAGATTAACAATTACCGAGAAATTGATGGAAGTGTAATGTCACATAAAATTATAGTAGGTAGTTTGCAGTTTTTTTAAGAAAATCAGTTAAGTTTTTTAAGAAAAGGCTTATGAAAAGTGGAAAAAGTGAAAAGTATAGAACCTTTAGAGATGGGGAAGGGGGAGTGGTGGCCGGAGAAGCTGTGGTGGCGGGGAACCAGGTGGCCAGGAGGTGGAAGGTGGTGTGTTTTTATGCTGGATTTCTTCCTCTTTCCCAACTTGATATGCATCAGGCGAGGATGAGGAGAGTTGAAGATGGTCCTCCTGTTCCTGAAACGGGCTCTGGAAAAAATAAAAACGAAATAAATCTCAATTTAAGGATGAAAGACAATAAAGCAATGCTATTTTTTCAAGTACCCCAAATAAAAAAAATAAATAATGATTCTGTAGAATATATTACAAGGCTAAAAGCGATTATTTACTTCAAATTGGCAATCATTTGGCAATTATTTTCACTAAGGAAAACCTGATACGGAAAATTATTCCATTATCTTAATGATTGTAGATTGACGCTTCCATAAATCTAGCAACCTTATTAGAAAAACGAAATGAGGCCTTTTTTAATTGTGTACAAAACATCAATTAAGTTCCATCTAAAACCACTTAAAATTGTTGAAAAAAAGGAAACAAAACAAAAAATTTAAGTACAATAGGAGTGTATTGTTATTCAAGAAAATTCGACATAAAATTAAAATGTAAAAAGTAATAATAAAGTATTTAGAAAAAATGAAAGCTATTGTATTTGTATTAATTATACAATAACCATTGAAATTTTGCATATATTAATCATTTAAGCAATGGATGATTTGCAGTAGTTAATAGATCAAAGTATGTTAAAAATTTAATTCAATAAAATAGGATAATATTACAAAAAATAACGTAAATAACAATCTATTTAAAATTGTGATGAGAAATATCAATTACAATTTTCAAACAATTTTTGATAGTTACATCGTATATGAAATAGTTTTGTATACTTCCTTTTACCCATGAAATTTCTAGAAATAACATGTTTTAAGTTGGTACATTTCATTTGAATACGCATTCTTTATTCAACCATGCCATTACATAAATAACTCTGCTTTGTTTTTGATCTTGTTAACGTTCGATTCTTTATAGAGAGAAAAAAAAAACAAGGTGCTTACTTGCTGAAGAGATGTAGTGCCACACAAATACCAAGGAACATGATGGCGAGTACAGCTAAGATTATGATCATGTTGATATCGACGGCCGACTTTCGAGTCTCTTCTGGGGCACCAGCTGAAAAAGTGCGCATCAAACACATTAATAAAACAGAAGATGGGACTGGAAAAAAATGAGAAAAATCAATGAATTTAGGAATAATATAAATTTGCACAAGTGATAGAAGAAAACTTTTCGATGAAATGTTAGTATGTGAAAGTACGAAGAAAAATCCGGAAAAATTGGTTATAGACACAGATAATTATTTGAAAGTTAATTATTAAATAAGAAATATTTTCTCTTTAGAGAAAAGGCAGATGGTTCTAATTATCTTTATTTTTTGTTTGATCATTAACTGTTATGTATGGCTTAAGTTGATCGTCACATAAAACTGATTCCAATGTAAGATGCTTAGAGAAGTCGGTTTCTTGGAGGTGCAGCTATGATTTGTTTCTTATGATAAAATAATGTGCCTTTATCTTAACTCACAATGAAATCGCACATCAGGTTGACAGGTGTCTTCCACTTAAAGCGAATGATTGACCTCATGCTATTTTCCAAAGTAAGGAATTTCTACAAAAGTTAAAGTAATTATTCCTTATATGGTCCAGATTTAATACACAGTAACTATTTCCTTTTTTACAATGTTTAAAGAATTTCACTCTCTGTAATGGATAGTCTAGCTGTATAAAGCCATTTTAGAGCTTTTTAAGATCCACCTTCGTTTGCCTGTTTTCTATGGTGCGCAGGAATCGACCTTATGGACCAACTGCAGTTTATAGGCTATCAACTCTTGTTCCAAGGAATTCTTCTTAATGTACTCCTTAGTAATTAACACGCTGGTTTTTAGTTAAAATGTTTGTGAATTAACCAATTACTTTAGAAACGATTATTTAGAGTTTCTTAGAATCCACTTTAAGTTATTAATTTAGCTTGATTAGACAGTAATTAATAAAAATTGACTATGAAGCTACAATCAAAACTCATTTAGTCTTAAGTTAGTGTTTAATTACAAGCATTGAAGCATATGAAATGATTGAAGAATTTTAAGGAGCATATATTTCTTGAAAGTCGGGCGATTAAATATAAATTAGGTAAAATCTCGAGAGTCCCTGCTTGCTCCTTTCATAACCTTCTGACCTCTTTTTCCAAAAATGATCTTAAATTATTGAATACCAAACAGTGAATGCAAGGCACTCTATGGTCCAAGGAGCACGATTTTCCGAGTGGACAGTCTCGGCTTCGATTCCACAGTGGAAGTTCCACTTCCGCTTTTTGCATGCGAGTTTGATAGCGTTTAATGGATAATCTAGGAGCGTAATATTGTGGAAAGTGACACAATAACTTTAGAATATTTCATAAATAATAGTCCTATTCACATCTCATAAAGGGGTAAACATAAAGAACTTTGATAGTCGGAAAGCTATATTTCCTTCATTACTGTGTAGTAAGTACTCTATCACTCCAACCAAATTGAAATTTGAAAAGTTTAGCGCTTTGACACTCAATTTCACAATTTGTGGATTCGACTACGCAGCCTGTTGAGCAGACCCACCTGCTTTACTTGTGCAGAGAGTGCCATTGGCGTCGTGTGGCAGGTAACTCCCCGAATCACAGGCACAGAATTTATCTTCGCAAGTAGCATTCTTCTCTAGCACTTGACACTGGATGTCTTCCACGCAGTCTTCTCCGAGCTGCTTTACTGGAAAGAAAAAGGAAAATCAGGTGCTAATCTCCAATGCATAAATTGTCCACGAGAGCATACGCTGTAAAATACAGAATTTTAGTTCATAAAATTTTTCTCAACAGAATTTACAAAATCAAAAATTACACTTTTGTGAAATTCCCTTCTTCATAATTTTTTCACCAATATTTAAAATATATTATTAATTTTTTGAAGCACTGTTGACTTGTTAAAGTAGGCAAAATCAAAGTTTTGGTAAATGAAATAGTATAATTTAGAAAGCTAAGAATTATAAATAGTTAATGACAACAATTATTGTACGGTACATAAATTTCTCATAAAAAGAAAATAGACGCAATGGTTATAATTAAATTCCATTTATATACCGTTCGCACTGCACTTTTAAGCGCTTTTAAATCTCGGTAGAACTTTCTCGCGGTAGCAACTTGTGTTCAAATCAGTTCGAACTGATTTCAATACGTTTCAACTGATTTAGCGCCATATTGTTTTTTGTTACCTTGTTGTCAGTGCTTACTGAAATAACTTAAACCGATAAAAAATTACAAGAGAAGCAAAATTTTAAAAAATGATAACGCAGAAATATTTACAAAGGTATTAAATAAGCATAAAAAATATATTATTTTGAGAAGAAATACATTTGTCAACGACATTCATTGGTTTCGTATTCCTCATTTGAAATACCATAATCTTAATTAACTGTAATCTTGGTCTATAAATGTTTAATAAAATTGCTCAACTATAAAAAAGTTCGAAAATATCATATATAATTTATAATAACAAACAATAAATAAAGTTTTAAACAAAAATCAATATTTCTTAAGCCAGTTTCGAGTGTAAGGCAGTGCGGATGGTGTTTTCAGCAGGGTGTTTAAGTTAAATCAGATTTAACTTTAAATTGATTTAAAAAGGGCAGTGCGAACTGGATATTACTAAAGCCGAAAATGTTACAGTCATCCAAAGATAATGACTTGAAAATTTAAAAATATCATAAAAGCTTGGATTTCAAAAAGAAAATACATGACTGCATGAGTAAATATATTAAATTATTTTATAAGATAATCACGTGACAAAGTTCTTTTATCACAATAATTCAATTAATTTTATTCAAGAGAATTCTTTATTTTGAAACGTTTTTTTATTCGTGATTTTGTTACTGAGTTTCTTCGTCACCATACAAGCCTGAAGTGTTTTTTTTTAATTATCATTCACATTACTATTTCCAGTTGTAAGGACTGCTATGTAGCTAGTGTAAAGTACAATAACATGTCATTATGATGCTCTTATAATTTTTGCGGTTGTCTTTCGGGTCCCATTCAGTGTTGAATTTATTCATAATTATTATAATTTCAACATTTTTCTTTAGCAAAGAGCGTTTGTCAGCTTTTTAGAAATCATTAAAATATCATTAACAGCGTTTATGGATGAAAAAATGCCTCTCTTCTGTAAAAAAAGAAACAGGGAGATAGTGTTTATAACGCATTAGAATTTCAAAACTGAAATCCTGTTGCGCACTTAAGTGGTTGTCATGGAAACCGTCCCCATGGAAATCGTAGAAGAGTCCGTTAACATTGTGATGTAGAAGGAAATGGAAACTGCATTTGTGAAATTCTTTTTCCTTAATTTTACTGTTTAAATATTGTATTATGCAGAATGGGTTGGCTGGTAACGCGTTAATCTGAACGACAATTTTATGCGTATTGGATGACATAATTAATGATGTCAAGCTGATTATAATATTAAAGTCACGGAAATATATAATTCTAATTCTTTCTTGACTGCTCAAAATCAAAAGTAAAGTTATTTTAAAAACATAGTGTCGCAGTGCTGTAGCAAAAGCGTAAAAGGATTTCATTGGTTGGAGGAGTATGGGAAGCATCTTGTCACGTGACTTTTGGCTTCAGACTTGCGGTTCAGTACCATTATTCAGCGAGTGGAAAAAATATACGTTTTTGAAGCTGATTTATATAACTGGAAATAGAGTGTCATCACTCATCAAAAGCACCGAAAATGTTTATAATATATAAATATTATAAAATTTTATTTAAAAGCTATTACTTTATTTCTCAAACAGTATATTTAGTATATTAAAATTGATCTTGAAGCTTTTACATGCTAGCTTTTGATTTTGTTTTAAAAATATTTAGCATTGTACAAAATAATATTTTTCATCTTGAAACTAATTATTTATGAAGAGAAATATTAGGTGATTATAAAATATTTTTCTGTTTTAAAATGTATTCTTTAATTATTATAAAAACTTATTTTCAAATAGTCACTTATGAAAACAGTTCGGGGAAGTTTGGCTTTTTTTGAAATATCCTTTGTTTTTGGTGTGTGTGTTTCTATGAACAATAACTATATGAAATTGTATTTAATTATTATTATTATTATGATTGTTTTCGCAGACAAACAAGAAAAATCTATGAGAAGTGAATTTCCAATATTTTTTTTCAGAGAAAAGTTTAGTTTTTTAAGAATTAAGTCCTTGGTGAAGGATTACTGTAAGTTAAACAATTAAAATCTCATTTATGGAAAATGACATTAATCACATTTTAATTTTTATGTGAATCTTCTGTTATATATATTGTAATGAACCTTCTCATATCATAGTATTTAAATGAATTTTCTAATTCATTCCCCTCGGAAGATTCTTATTATGAATTTAAACTACACACATAGCTGTGAAGGCTAGCTACTTAGTTTGTGATTATATATTAATGGATTTGGAATCACAGAACGCATCATAATTTTTTCCTCAGAAGAGCGCTGTTCTACCATTTGGCCACAATGAGCCTAAGCATCGAATTTTATTTTTCAGCGATTGATCAGTTATATTACAAAGATATAGGCTAATAAGAGAATGTATCATTCCGGATAAACTGCATTTAATAAGAGTGGTTGAATAAATTGAACTATAAGCAAAAGACTGACTACATAACTGAGATTGATAACGACAAGATAATTTTGAATAAACTAATCTACAAGAAAGAGGGGTTATACAGCAACTATCAGAAAATCAGTTGAATTTTGATCGAATGATTAATTCTGCATTATGGAAACGTGTAATTCTCTCAACAAAAGCCTAAATAAATAGTTTACGGAGCAGAACCTATCTAAAAACTAATCAAAAGATTTTGCAGCTGAGAAGACATATGACCATTGAAAGCTCCAGTGTACAATGTGTCCATCCATTAGTCTCACGTAAAAAGGAAGGTGCCAACTTTTGATATACTTTATCACTTGACTGTGTTTTAAAATAACGAGCCGATTAACTGTGTTAAGTGGTTTCATTTGACAAAAATTGTCAATTAGAAAGATATATCTCAATGTATAAGCCTACAAACCAGTACAGATGTGCAAAAAGGCCCTGAAAGTTGCAGGTCTACAGAAATATGCCGATAAATACATTTCAGGGTTCCACTACATTAACTTATAATTTGTCTCCAGGGATGATATTTCTGTTTTCCACTGAAATACAACTCCTGCAGTATAGCATGCGTGCCCTTCATATTGACTGTGATATACAAAAACCATTTAAGAGAATGAAGAACGAGGGCATAGCGTGAGGAATGAGAGTCCCACTAAGGAGATCATAAAGGGATCGAAAATCCAATAAGCAGCCAGTCCACCTTCTTTGGAAAAGAGTGGGGAGGTGATGCATTTATGGCACTTACACACTTCAATTCAAACAAAAGTAACCCATAATTATTTTTAGTTACATTTATTGTATTACAATGACATATTTGAAATTGATTTTACGTCATTCCAAATAAAATGATCTTGGTAATTAAGATTGAAAGGACAAATAGTTAAATAACAACAATCAGGAAAATCTTAATCTTAGTATTGGTTTCCATTTCAGGGTAATGTAAAAATTACTACCTTAAAATAACAGAGTAAAGATTGAACTGCCACTTTTGTCCGAGTGTGTTCAAGTATCCACAATCGTCTCAGGATTAAAATCACGAAAAACATTTTCATTTTTTAAAATCTGAATCATTAATTAATTAATATTAGCTTCATTTAATTAATATTAGTTTCAAGAACGTGGAAGCACTACAAAAAGGGAACATAAATCGATACGTAGCAATCGTTTTTCCAATGTTTTCTGACTGGTTTCTAATCTAACAGTTCTTAAATTTGAAGAAAGATTTTGAAGGATTTGAATTGCATTTTGATAAAGGAAACTTCTTCATAATGCTATACTCTGACACTGAATAATTAATCATTTTATAGATCCCTGTCAAATGAATTATGGCAAGTTAAAAATGACTTTATTGTAGCAAACACAAATCATTCCAAATCAATTCCACCTCAAAAATAAATTATTGTAGCAGTTTAGAATCCATTTTAGACTTTCATCTCGGGTGTGAAAAATAACTTTCGAGTAACAAACTTAAAAGCCAAAATTTTCAGAAAAATTTATCATCATTTTGTAAATTGCACAAAAAGGAGTAGTGTGAGTTGAAAATTGAAAGAAGGAACATTTTCATGTAACTTGTATTTTATTTCAGTAGTTTTGCGGTTTTCTGTTATTCTTTTCCTTTCTTCCACTGACAAGCCAAAATGTAAACCACTCCACCATGATTAATAATGGGGGATATATTGTGCGCTTCCAATAGCCCTGCTTTATTAAATTGTCTACTACTCAATGCCAATGTATTTTATAATTAATTTCATTCCTGCCATTAATTCAAACTACAAGACTGATTCGATTCTCTACTTTTCATGCAAAGAAATGGTATCAGATATTTATTCATGAAACAAATAAAGCTAACAATTTGAAAAAAACAATTCCCTAAAAAACGATAAAAACATTTGCACTAACTCTCAAAAACAGTTTTAATTCCTTAAAACAGATACTTTTAGTATGGATTGGTGATAGAATTATATTAACAGTCAATTTAAATTTCTACTACTTTTTCACAGCCAAGTACTTCTAAAGGGACAATAATGTTTTCTCATAAATATGAAAAATATAGAATTCCAATGTGATATTCAGTAATTTAAAAAAATGACAGTTATTTTTACCTAGTCACTTAGTGAGTTTTATTTATTTACTTTTTGTAAATGATACATTTTACAATGGACACACACATTTAAACTAAATATGATTTAAACTATATAACTATCACACTCACAAACTTACATGTTGAGTTTAAACATTTTTTAAAAATTGATGTATTTTAATTCTAAAATTTCAATTTAATAAGATTTAATGAATATGATTTTCCTTTTATCGATATTTAAATCAAGCTTTATTTTTTGTTCAAAGGAATACATTTAAATTTTCAATCTTCATTTAAACATTTTAACACAAAGTCATTTGTATATATAACTATTCATCAATTCATTAATGCCATTTTTAGCACTGGAATATTATTAACTATTAAAGGAGAATTAAACATTACATGGTTTTGAAATTTTTTGCATAAGATTCCTTTTTGAAGAAACTAATAATTGATTCTTTATGATTTCGTTTCTTTTCAAAAAATTAAATAAAAGAATTCATGTCGTACAAGTAATGTAGTTAAATGTCTCTGTGGTTTCATCTATAGTATCTTACCTTAATTTAGAGGAAAACATAGAAAAGCTTTCCTTTAAAACAGGGGGAGTTGGAAACAACTGTTTTTCGGTTTGATGACATTAACAGTTACGTCACCAAGCGAAAATGAACAAAACAAACATGAAACAATAAAATGTAATAATGAGCTTTCCTGATTTGCATTGAACTTACCCTTTCAAGGTAAGTACATCATTAAAATTAATGGAAATGATGAAATGGTTACAGATTTACAAATAATGAGTAGGAACATTTAATTTATCTACAAAATATTTACGAATAATCTAGGAAATTATTAGCATATTTACATGACTAAATTGTTGTTGCTGTTATTTACACTTGTAAAAGCCAAGCTCGCTAACCGACGGCTATGCGAGATTAAATCAGAAGGGAGCGGCTTTCATTTAAGCAAAACACTACAAAGATGAAAGCACGTATTTGTTCTAAAACTCCACCGATAGATGGCACCACCAGAGGATCCACTCCTTCTATTTTGACTTTGATATGGAAGGAGTGAAAATTTTCTCAAGACCATTGCACACATGGTAACTGCTCAAAGACCGACATCTGGACTTTCGATTTTACAGATTTGACGAGTACTTATATCACATGTACTTGATGGGTCTTTGGCGGCATTGGGAATCGAACCCAGCCCTTCCGGATGGAAAGCCGATGCCCTAATCACTAGGCTACCACGGCCCTATATTACTAAAATAAATCAAAATGGGGTACATAAATCTCGATATTTGCTACAAAATTATTCAACTGAAAATCATAGTAGTGAAATTGCGTCAAGTAAAAACGATCCCTAAATTTGGTGATTGTGGAAAATTTTCAGAAAGTCGCTATACTCACCTGGAAGGCATCCACTGGAAGGCGAGAACACGTGATTGGTTGCTTTGCATTCGCAAATCGACTTTCTGGTGCAGGTCACTGTCGCTGGGTCCCCGCAATCGCTGTCTGACCAGCACTGGTGCTCTGAAAGCAGAATATGGTGAAATTCATTAAATACGCGCATTACTGAACGCAGTTTTCTATTTTGTTTATTATAGTAATCTCTAATAGCTATTATAGTTTGAGAAGATTTTGTAGGATCACATTGTTTAATAAAAAAAAGATATTTTTGCTACATATTAATATATTTTCCTGTCGATGTTTTTTCACCAAAAAGTATGTCGTCAAATGTTGAATATTTTAATTTTTTTTTTCAAAACATGAAGTGAAAAAGGCAGAGACATTTAATCTATATCATTGGAATAAATTAATAAGATTTTCTTTTTTTATTTCTTATTACAATCTTTTAATCAGAAATTTAAAACTTGCATGCACTGAAAGTAAAAAAAAAATGGTTTTAAGCATAATAAAAGAATATGAAACATGAGTGTGGTTACTAAATTGAAACATTTGAGGTTAAGTCACATAATAGAGACTTATTTTTTCTCAGAAATACATGATGGACGGCCTGATACATAAATACTGATACTTTTTAATGAAAGACGGAATTCTTATTATTTTTAAATTAAGCTCAATTCGCTTAGATTTCTCTATTTTAATCCTATCTCACGAACCTTTATTGTAAATTAACCGTCTGTTTGGTTGATAGAATGAAGAAATTCAACTAATCTCTAAATGTCTTACTTTCCATTAATTGTGGTGCGACGGTAACCTGATAAAAACAAGATGTTGTTCTCAAGTCATAAAAGTTATATAGGTTCGATAACTATTTTTTCTCACAAGATAAACTTGTAAGAGTATACGCGTGTTTAAAATTTCACGGGCTCAATGCTTTTATATTTGGTTGGTGAAAAGGAGATGTCAACTTCATCACTTAACCATAGTACAGTATGCTTGGCCTGTAGAATTGGGTAACCGAAAATTTATTACAATGACTTATACATGTCTATGAACTGGTTCCTGAGATTCATAATTATAAAAACAACAATTAATTTCAAATATAAAATCAAAAATCCAAACAGTTAATTTTTGCAAGTGACATACAAAGTACAACAATAAAATTTATTCTATAAAAAATTATTATCGAATTTAAAATAAATGTGTATCAAAATCATGTAATCAAAAATGAAGTATTATAGTTCGTATTTATATGGATACATAATAATATCTAATATTTAAAGAATATTTTAAAAATAATTACTAATCTGTTATTCCACAGTTTCTTTTACCATCCTGTATTAAGGGAACGATTTCTATTTCGTAAATATATGCTAATGGGAACAAATATTTCCTTAAAATTCTAATTTTTTTTGTAATTAGTTCTATATAAATAAGTATTTTCATTTGTAGAAATTTTACGATAAAACTTTAGAGACCTTTTTATAAAAAGACAATTCCAATCAATATATTTTTTCTCGATTTGTCATGACATTCATAGCATAAAGTTCGTCAAAATTAAAGCTTTTTTTCTGTATAAATCTGTAACTTTCAATTAATTATCTCCTGCATTCATTTATCTTTGGTTTCTTTCCATAAGAAATTATAATGATTTGTTAAACATGATTCTCTGTTAATTTTTAAAAATTTGGAGAAATTATAATTATTTAAAATAGTTGAATAAAAAATATTTTTCTGATAATCATTTATAATATTTTTAAAAAACATTTTTTTCAAAACACTAATACGAACGAAATGTATATTAACGAAAGAAATTTTTCTGAATTTTTTTACATACCTTATTATCACTTGCTATTTTTCTTTTTAAGGTGTTTTCAACATAATTTTCAGACCTCTTTAGTTTTGCAGATACATTTCAAACTGGCGATTATTTACCTCATAAATTCTATAAATTTCTAATTTATATTTGCTTAACTCAGCCATTTTTAAAACCAATACGCAGACAAAAACATTTGTTTTTCATCAAAGTAAAATAAAACGATATTTTTAGAAAAAGAATTAAATCTGCAGAAATTAAATAATTTTTTTAGAAGTTTCAATAATAATTATAATGTTATTGTATTTATGAGCCAAAATCGACGACAAATATTTCAGAAATAATTAATTATAATTAACTCTGAATTAATTATAATTAATTATATTTCTGAGGTATAAAATATTTTCTAAACGTGTTTAAGCACAGGTTGCTTAGATAAAAATTAATAGAATGCTTAAATATTACGTTATTGTTGTTTTTTTAATGAAACATATCTGCTTTTTTATTTATGAATGGCAACGTAATTCACTTTAATTAACAACTAATGCTAGAATTAGCACAATTGATAGATATTACATTTTTAAAAGTAAAATTTTTTCTGGAATTTTTTTATTATTTTATTTTAAGTATTATAAGTTATAAGTTTTGTATTTTTTCTCTCAAACTCATATATATATATATATATATATATATATATATATATATATATATATATATATATATATATATATATATATATATATATATATATATATATATATATATATAAACTCTTGATTAATATTTGATAATAGGCTGAGTGGTATGCAGCCATTTTTAAGCATGATTCTATCAATTTTGTCTTCAAAGATTAGAGATCAAATTTTTGGGCTGTAAATTTAGCTTCTTATATTTCTTTTTTTTACCTAATGAAGGCGCTAAATTACATAGTTCTTTTTTATGAAACATATTTTATTTTTGAGAAAATTTTTTTAGGCAAATTCATGTTGTTTCTTATTCAATCATTTATTTTAAGAAAGTAAGAAATATTAGAAGAGATTTTATTCATGATGAATTTTATTTATTCTTAATTAATGCAATGAAATTGGTCCTATAAACAGCTTAATAGGAATAATGGTAATACTCTTGAACAAGAGAAATATTTATATGAAAAATGTCTAATTGTCACACACAATCGATAATGAAATTTTTTATAGAAATTGACATATTTTTGCATCCTTTAAAAACGATGGAAAATGTTATGTAGTATATTTTTATAAAATTTTCTACGATATAAATGTAAATATTGATTTATAATTTTATTAATAACTTTAAATGATATTTTTTGTGCATAAAACTTAACTGTGCAAAAAACCTGACCACTTCCTATACTATCAAAGCATATTGTATAACTGGAAACTGAAGGATAAGTCTTAAATTTTTTTTTTTGCCTTAATTTTGACAGTTAGAGAGTTCAATTTCTACATTGGTAATAGGTATTTGTTGTAGATAAGAAAATGCTTTAAATTGTAAATCTCAATTGAATTATTCAATTTCAATTTAATTACTTTTTGTATGAAAAAGTATGTTTATTACAGAAAAATTCTAAGCAGATCGAATTAAATTCTTAATCAGGATCATGTTTTATATTATAACTTCACTGCCATCAAGTACTGATAATCTTAATCATGATTTTATAAAGAAAACTGAGAAAAAACTTTGAAGTTCTACATATGAAACTTAGAGACACGCGTTAAAAGCAGATGTACTAAAAAATCAGGAAATTTGTATAAAAATGCTTAGAGGTACTCTTAAAAAAGTTAAAGGATTGATGAAATTTCCACACTATGCTCCGAAAACTGGTACATATCTTACCATAATAATTGCTTTTTAAGTACAGCATTTTAGATTTTTTTTATCCTCGTAAATTAACCGTAGTTAGTATAAAAGCAATAGAAAATATAATGCATAATGATAACTAAAAGATTAAAAGCATCTGTGTGAATTGATTTTGTTGCCGCTTGTATTGCAAAACAGAATGAAAACTGTGCTTATGTAAAATAATCATTTATGGTACAATGGACTTTTATATACAATGAAGTATTTCCTGATTCATGGAATACTGAATCCTTCCTAGTACAACATACAGTTAGCAAAAAAAGTATTAGAACAATAGGAATTTTTAAGTTCTCAAGGTAATAACATGAAACATTAGTCACATAATATGTACATTATGTAATACTTTTATATAACTATTCATGGAGTTATAAACAAATATTTAGAATCAATAGGATTTAAAAAATTAAAATAAAAGAAGATTTGTGCTTTGTGTGTGTCTGTGAGTGTGTGCAAAAAAAGTATTAGAACATTGGACTTCAATGTTAAATCATTCATAAAATAAAATTTATAAAAATTCGAACGTGATACTAATACATGGTATGTAGTCCTTTAGCTGAAATTACTGAATCCAGACATCTTGGCATTGATTCCACCAAATTTTTGGTGACGTTTGATGACATGCTGGTGCAGGCACCTTGCAAAGCTTGCTTTACTTGTTATTGGGAATTTGTTCACTTTTTCATCCAATAGATACCACAAATGTTCTATAGGATTCAAGTCTGGGGACTGTGGGGGAGCTACCAATCTTCGGAGAGGATTATATAATAGCTATTCTTTGGTTTTGTTGGCAGTATGTTTGGAGTGTTGTTCTTGTTGAAAAATGAATATCTTCTCTAACGTTAATTTCTTTGCACTATCTCTCAAGTTATCTCGTAACACATCAATATATGACAAAGCTGTCATTTTAACATCAATAAACTGGAGATTTCCAACTCCATTGTAAGCCATACCACCCCAGACATTATGACATTCCTTCCTCCGTGCTTTATAGTTTTCTGTACATTTTGAGCCTGAAAGCAGTTCCGTTTCTTCTCCAAACTGTGAACACGTGTTTAGGTTTGAAAATTTCAAATTTACTCTCGTCGGAGAAAATTACATATTTCCAGAAATCTAATGATTTATTTTTTATAAATTTTGGCAAATTCTAGGCGTTTTTTCCTGTTGATTTCTAAAAGAAAAGATTTTTTCCTTGGCCGTCTTCCTTTTATTATTATGAAATACATTTCTAACTGTTTGAGGTGTTGCAACCTTTCCTAGAGATTGATTCAATATTTGCGGCCAACATCCTTGCACTTCCTGTCGGATACTGTAGGGCATCTTTAGCCACTTCTCGTTTTTCTCTGACAGTCAGCTTTCTTGGTCTCCCTGATCTTATCCACAATACCAGTTTCTTTTTTCTTTTTTAGAATGTTGTGAACTGTGCAAAGTGAAACATTCAACTTACTGGAAATTTCTCGAAGTGTTTTGCCACTATTGAGCAGGTGAACGATTTGTTCTCTCTTTGCGGATGCCATGGCAGGAAAAGTCCACGTAAACTTAATTTCTACAAATTAGCAGTGAATGAGACGAGCGCCCTTGACATTGATATGGTTGAAAGTAGCCTTGAAAGTTTAATGACGTCACCACGTTGTAATTTGTATGTTTCTGCTTTTGTTCTAATACATTTTTTGAGATGCAAATTTTGTTATTTTTATTTTAATAGTATTGTAATTATTTTTAAATTATTTTTTTCTTAGTTATAATTCTCTAAGAACATATTATCATTTATAAACTGATTATAAGTTTTATTTGATTTTATTAACTTGAAAACTACAAATTTCTCATTGTACTAATACTTTTTTGCCAACTGTTCATACAAAGCGCTGTAGGCGAGCTCCGGACAGTGCCTTAAGGTTAACGGGTTTGGAATACTCGCCCATCACCAAGTGCCTTGTCATTTTGAACCACGATCAGGTGACAAGGACACACTTGAGTTGGCCCCCTCCTCTCCACATGTACGCCACACCAGCGTTAGAACGTCACAGATAAGCATAAACACGTCACCAATCCACGGAGATCCAGCAATCCAGTGAGGGTGGATGTGGTCACCCTCCCAATCTTTGCCCGCGGCAACTGATGCTTCACTTGGCTGATTTTAACGTGAAGCTACTGAACCATTGGTGCTTCCTAGTACAACAAGAAGATGGTAATTTTGTGATACAGGCTTTATTTATCTTCCAAAGCTGGTTGTTTTATGATCCATTTCGGCTTATCTTCCTTAACTGATTATAATATCGGTCGTAAATGCTGCTCTAACTACTTGGTAAGAAAGTACCGTAAATTATGTCAGAACTACTTTACTTAAAAAAAATGAAATCCAAAAGGAGGTTAGGAATAGCGTCTAATAAGCTCTGCACCAGCACAAACCAACTTCGATTGTCATATAAGTATAATCAATTTCTTTTTAGAAAATATTAATAGCAATTGCGATGCGTATATATATATATATATATAATATATATATATATATATATATATATATATATATATATATATATATATATATATATATATATATATATATATATATATATATATATATATATATATATATATATATATATATATATATATATATATATATATATATATATATATATATATATATATATATATATATATATAAAGCAATTTAAACTGTTGTTGAGGTGCTTAAATATTCTCGGTACAAGTGGCATCAAATATAAAGGTATTCTTTAATGGTTCATAATTATATATTTATAGAAAAGAAGAAATATACTTATCTTCTCAACGTTTTCTGTTTTAAAATTTTACAATGATGTTTCCGTGGGACAATCGAAATAAAATACGTATATATGACATAATATGATGACATGATAATACATATGTAATCATATCATCATATTATGCATTGTATCATAAAAAAATTCAACTAATTCAAATCTTCAGGAGTGTAACGCTGATTTCATGAATACAGTTATCATGCTGCTAATTAAAAATAAATCTTTTACAAGAGAGTAGATAGGAGACCACATAAATTAAATATCTCATGCACAATTTCTCATAAATAAGGTAAAATGATTGACATTCACACCCATAAGCAAATAATATTTTAGACACGTTTTATAAACATTATCTTCCTATTGTAGAAAGATATTCATGTTAGTGTTAACGAGCAAGGATAATTTTCGTTTTGATAAGGAAGATAGTTTTATTAACTCAGAAATGTGTAGCTGTAACTGTGTCTCCACCGTGTTAGTAAGAGCTTTCTGAGCTAATGGACTATTTGGAGCAATCCGAAGTGCCTTGAGGGGCAGACCGTAGTCTGCCAGACTCACCGGCGGATCGGCACCAGGCCCTATCACGTGACGCTCCTAATGATCCCGTTTTGGACGTTCTCCAGGAAAATGCCCTCAAGATCTTCGGGGAAGAACGAAACATTATTCTCCGAGATCACGAGAACAAAGTAAACGTCGAGCGCAGCTGAGTACGTGAATGTTTCGATCTGTGGACCATTTTCAAAAAGCTTGGAAAATTCTGAACTGACAGAAGTTTGTGTTTCGGCAAACTACGCATCGATTCACGCATCCCCGGTTCAGTTGGCGGCGTTCCTGAAGCATAACAATTAAAGTGAATCGTCACGAATTAATACAGAGATTTGTATTACGTGACAATTGAAGTGTGCGAAACAATATTTTATTTCTGAGGAGTTCAGAGATACCACAAAACAGAAAATGCTTCGTAATGTATCTAAAAAAATCTCAGTTTGCTGTGTAAAGATTACACATGTATGTAAATATTAAACAAATATACTACAGAATGAGGGGACAATCATAGCTCAGGAGATATATGTAATCATTACATGATTACGCAGCAATTACACATAGCAAGCATGGTATTTCAAATGCTATCCTTTTATCGCTTTCTACCAAATTTGATTTGCTGGTCGCACAACAATTTTTTGCACCAGATGGATGATTTGGCTAAGTCATATAGGATTTCAAATTACAACAAACATCTAACCTTTCGAGGAATTTGATCCTATAAGCTGTGGAATAAAAAGCAAGAGCTGTAATTGCCTTATAGCAGATTGTACTACAATATAAATCAGCGTAAACCACCACTGACGAAATTAATATATTAAATTATAAAAAAATTCCCTTAGAGACCTTAATTTCTTTTTATGCTTTCCATATCCATAAATATGAAAATTTTAAACATTTTCCTTGAAAAAAAAAGCAAAATTGCACACTGTTCGTTCAATAGATAAATCGCAATGAAATAATAATAATAATAACAAGAAATAATCATAAGAATGTGAAATCAAAGCAGTATTTTAAAAATTTAAGCAAAGACGTAATTCATTATGGGTTCTCACAAGTGAAAAACATGTCTTTTATTATTTTTTTAGGAAGTGAAAATTAGAAATAGCAAATGTATACCATTCGATCTCAAGAAAGTAGAATGGAAAAACGAAAATTTATGAGATGTGCCTAGAAAGTTAGAAAATTAAAACGTAAATCTAAGGAATATTTATTCTTGAAGTCAAAATGATAAAATATAAATTTGTAGGTCCTTTAATATTTTTAAGGAAGTGGTTCGCAGATTTTCCGATGGTGAAGAGAATCTGAAGCGTTACAAACAGTTATAGAGCAGATTGAAGAAGAACGCAGCAACTCTTTTTAGCATGAAAACCTATGGGAATAACGATTAGTGACTCCTAATAATATCGAATGTTCCAATCTGCAATCTAACAGGTGTTTTTAATATTTACTGTATGCATATTATAAAAGAGCTTTTGATTAGGATGCATGTGACAATTACTCTCTATGAGAAGCGGCATTAGAAAGTGCTCAAATTACTTATGAATGTTCATTATTTACTCTCACAGGTTGTCATGTTTTTAAATTACTCTCACACTGAGCAGTGAAGTTGTACACGTATACATAGCGGTACAGGTAAGTCCCAGAATAAACCTTAAGGTTAAAGGGTTTGGAATATTCGCCAGTTACTGAGTGCCTCGTAATTTTGAGTCATGGTCAGGTAACGAGGTCACACCTGAGCTAGGACCCTCCTCTCCACATCCACCCTACACCAACAGGAGGACTTTGGACAGGTTAGTTAACAGGAGTGAGTGGAAGCGTCCCCAACTCACTGAACTTCATCACTCCAGTGAGGGGAATGTGGTCGCCCTCCCAATCATTGCCCTCGGTAAAATTATAAATATAAATATTAGTAAAGTGCAATGAAGTCTGTACGAGGAATTCTTAAGATTAACTATCTTCTGTGGTATTTGTGAATCTTTAATGTTTCTTGAAGTTCGTCCATTTCACTGTGGCATTTTTCTTACTCTCATTAATGGCAACTTTGATGTGACTCATACACATCGTGACAAATGAGAGTTACTACTTCGAAAACATTTCAACTTTCATGTTCAAAATGAATTTATGAGAGTCAAACTTAAATGCTATAGTGGTAATCTATCAGAAGCAACTCATCTTCATTGTTCTTTTAAAATACGTCACAAGCTTTATTAGCTGGATTAGGTTAACACGATATGTTTCCGAATGCCTATTTCTACCGATCGAAACTGTAAATCACAGCCAACCATTTCGTGATTTCGAATTGCGATTAATTTTTTATAACACAAAGCTACTAGGATTTTTCACCTTTATCAACACTTCAAGGGGCGGAAGTGAGGGCACTTTATATAATAAAGCCCTAATTGGTGTGCCATTGCAACTTCGAAAGCGGTGGGTCTTAATAATTTAGAAAAAGGGACCAAGCAGAAGACACGAAAACTCGACCTGCCACCCCCATAGGTATCATTTCAAATGTTAGTTGCCATTAGCAAACACGATGGATCTTCTATTGGGTCAGAAATCGGACTCGTTACCTTTCAATAACAAGAACGAACGCTCTAACCAATCAGGCTACCGCAATTGATAAAGTTTTAAGTTCTCGTTGTTGGTTTTATTATTAATTGCGATTAAATGATGCAGCCAACATCTGAAATAATACCTTTCTTTTTAACCCAGGCTAAACCAATGGGATGACATCTGACACAGCATAAAACTTTTCAAGAAGGAAAGCCTTCTCAGCATGGTGATCCTTAATGAAAGTAGATACCGAAGCTTATTACTTTCTGGACAAAATAGCAACACCTTTTTTGTTCAAATCACCATGTCCTTGCCGTGTAATGAAGTCATAAATTTGTAAACCCTTTAAGTAGAACTACACCTGCAGGACAGAATTTCAGAATGAAATGTGGAATTTGTTCAGTAACACAAAGAAAGAATATTCTTCGTGATCATAAGACATACAATATAAAACACCGAAAATATTCATTTCTTAGGGTTTAACAAAATATTTATGGAAATATAAATGGAGCGGCACGAAAATAGTGAGAAAAATTTCGAATTGATGAACAGAATCAAGTAATTACACCATTGTTTTTCTCGCTTTAATCTGTACTTTTTGTAAGCCTCGCTCTTCTCAACCAACTTTATCACGCAATACAATTCGATTCCGCAGATGAGTGCGCATTCAGACATGAATACACGCATTGATGTAAACAGAAACACGTAAGACACTTCATGAATCTATCCAGCAATGGCAGTAATTGAAACAGTTACCAAACAAATGGCATGCGTTCGCATGGCTACTGTAAACAACATCATGATTACGCAGCACAACTTCATTGGTTTAATACGCATTTGAGGATTGGAAATAATTTTCTGAAAAACAGAGTAAATAAAGAGTATACTGTACTTTTGGTATTTCTTTTAAAAACAAGTCTTTTTTTTCTAATTTTTGATTTTTTTACAGTGCCAGTTTCATAATGTTCAGTTTCTTTGAAGTAAGCATTAAAGTGTGCATTGAGGGTATTTATTTTTTGTTTCGCTTCTGCGCAGTTGTTCCCCTGAATATTCTCTGCGAACACTTTATCTCTCATCCTCAGACCATAGTAGACATAATGATTAGTTGGTTGCTTCTTTGCTCTGTAATTAATTCTTGTACATTTAAGATCATCCCACTACGATATTCAACTAATATCAGATATGAGGAACTCATTATGGCCTAATGTCAGAACAACACGTTTCAGAGGTGAAGTTCCCGGGTTCGATTCCAGACTCTATTGAACAATGGAAATAGATGTTGCTCTTCTGATTTCTGTGTGCACATCTTAAAGAATGGATTCTTGGGAGTTTTCCGAGTTACCCTTGAGATATGTGAATATGGCCCACTCTTTATGAAAAGTATTCTGGGGAGACGATTTAAGAGGTGGATATTCAAATACCTTACACCAGCCTTCAATTATTAGAGCGTCCATTATATGGTATCATAGTAATAGATACCAAATGACTATAAACATTCAAAACCGAATAGAGAAACAAAGCTAGGAACAATTAAACGAAAATTAATGTGCTATGTCCTAGGTATTAGATTTCTCAGTTTCAGTATATTGATTGGAGCCTGGATACTGAATTTATTGGTTGGATTGTTGTTATTAACTGAGTTCAAAAAGTGGTTAAAGAATGTGGTTAATTGGACAAAAATGTTAAATACAGCCAGGCGTCTGAAATATTTGAACCATAATCAAATGACAGTTAACATCAGAGGCAAATATCCTCACCTACAAGACATACCCCAGAAGTGAAGGAACATAGGATTCTGATAATTGTTTTTAATTTTTCATGAACATTTTGAGCAAGACAGTTTTTCAAGACCTGAAGGCCAGATTTCAAGCTTTCCTTGGAAATAGAAGACCAAATCATGAGTAGAATTGCATGTTAGAGGAATCGATTTCGTTTGTTCTTTTGTACTCGCTTAATGGCCGCTATATTGAATGCAAATTTATACTAACAAGCAGAGATTTAAAGCTTGCCCTTGGAAATGGCGTGGAAATTTGATGAGAAAGTAACCGTTTCGGAGGAACTGGAGTTTCCTTTCCTAAAGTGATTACTTATTTTGGCACATTTTCCTGTTTTCATTTGTTATTCACGGTCTCTGCAGAAGAGATAAAAAAATGCGCCTTAAGAAGCACATATTTTAATAAACCTTGTTTCTCACCTTATTCACATAAACTATTATCTATTGTATAGATGAACTTATAGAATAAATTAGAGTGAATATGAAGTAAAACAGCAGTGTTGTATATAAACTAAAACCGTATGTTAATTCATATCACAATTTGTAGTTTTGAAAACTATATTTATAAAAGCTAAAGAAACATGATATTTCTATAAAATAACTGTCACCAATAAGGCGATATCCTGAAACTTAAAAGTTGTAGAAAATCATTCGGATTTTAGTCTTATTTTACCTTTCTGGAGGAATTTTCCAAAATTGTGGGTC
Organism: Latrodectus hesperus; assembly: GCA_037975125.1. Taxonomy (NCBI): domain Eukaryota; kingdom Metazoa; phylum Arthropoda; class Arachnida; order Araneae; family Theridiidae; genus Latrodectus; species Latrodectus hesperus. The sequence continues at coordinate 77,403,570 of CM075858.1, read as the reverse complement.
ATATTCATGTGTCTCAAGGGACCCTGTAAACTTTCAAGCATTTATTCCGATAGAAGTGTATGAAGAAAGTAGAAACACAACACGCATTTCCCACATTAAACTGTGCTTCGAGTTGAACTCGCGGCTTTCTATTCCGAAGACACAATCCAAACATTAATAACCACAATGATTCTTATATGCGAACCCTCTTTTGGTTTGTAGTTAACTTTTTATGGATTGTGTTGCCTTTTTTCAATACAGTCCATAAAGCGAAATGCAATCATTATAATTCAAAAGATGCATTGATTGAATTTCAATGGAATCAAAAAGATCCTATGCATTTTTTCAATGTGTCCCTCCCTACATAATGTTTGAGTTGATTCAGCAAAAATTAAGTATAGAATTGCTTGAAGTCATATTTTCTTACATTAAATTGTTTCAATAAATTAAATTTTGTTGAGGCAAATTGTGTTTTTCATTTAAGCTAAAGTACAAATACTGAATATTTTTGATTTATTCTTCGTTCCTCATTCTATTTACCTAGGAACTGAAAAACTTTCATGTATCTCATCAATTAAGAAATATTTTGTAATTATCCAACTAAGCATTTTCCTGATTGTGGAAAAATCTAGATAACAAATCGTCCATAGAAAGTGTCATGCTCTGATAAGTTTTAGCCCAAAAACATTCATAAATGTTACTATGGTTAACAGTTAGGAATATAATCGAAAAGCTTAATGAAATTCTATCGAGATGAAGAATCATTTAGAGCATAGAACTAAAAAAATAACTACTTACTTATGTACAAGAATTTTTGGTTTGTAAGCGCATCCGTTGAATAAAAAGGCTAATGGGATATTTTTTCACAACTTCATTCAATGTTTTAAATATTCTTTCATTTTCCAATACACATAAAATAAATTTTGAAAATATAAGTTTGTTCAAGTTAAGACACAAAACTTCAATATTAAGTTGAAGTTTTTTTGTTGAAGTTGTGAATATTTGTGAATATTAAGTTGAAGTTGAAGCTTACACTGCGAATATAATCGATTTTTACAATTTTTACTGTCTACACTTTCTAACTTCAGAAAGCAAATATTCTAACTATTGCAGAATACTCGTTTCTGATGACCAACGATGAATTCTTCATTCATTAATCAATTAGACAATTGCAAAATGTATAAAAAAATTTTATGAAAAAATACAGAAAATATTACTGACAAATTATTCCAAAATAAAATAACCTAACGGATTTCTCTCAAGAGAAAAACTTAAATGTGATTGAAATGTTTTTATTATTCCATTGAAAATACTTTCAATATTTGTTCACTGATTATTTATTAGTGTTATACTCGTATAAATAAAAATTAATATCTTTTTATGGTACTTTTCCATTATACCCCCACTTATGATCCTAAAGGAATAGCATGTTTCTTACGGAGAAGCGAAAATAATATAATGTAAATACGAAATGATTTTACTAGCTCAAAATTTAATTTTAAATTTAATGTATACTAAATAGATTTTTTTGAGCAAAAATTGACTAAAAAGTGATAAAAAATGGTAAACAAGGTAAATGCTAAACAAAGCTGAAGATAGTTGGTGCAAAAGTAATAATTTTGTCAGTTAAAAGAAGCATTTTGGTTACAAATCATCAAGAGCAAAAAACAACTAAATACAAAAATTTATTTTGTCTCATTGAAAAATAGAAGTATTATTATATTTGACTTACACAATTGATCATCGACGCAATTGCTAAGCAGTTATCGCCAGAAATAAACATTGTCGTTTAAATAAGTAATTATAAAAGTTCAATTTATAAAATGTAAATAAAATGTTTGTATTATTTTTTAGCAATTTCTGAAAATGTAAATATTTTTAAACAATACATGATACGAATGGAATTTTTAAGGCAATAATTTACGATTTTTTTTTCTTTCCAGTCACGAAGATTATCAAAAGCGGGGGTATAATGGAAAAGTGCTCTTTTTATTTATGGCACAAATGCCGTATAATCGTGGATGCCAAATTCTGAGTTTGGTGATTTTTTTGGCGGATTTTCTTATGTATGTGCAACCTGGTTTTTATTACGCCATAGATATGGATACCTATAAGAATTATGCAGAAAATTCTATTTTGGCAACCCTAGTATTTACGTCATCGTGCACGTCCCAATACGTCATTTTGGCAGCATTATTTCATCGCCAAAAAATTCAGAATTCAGCATCCTGGATTATACGGCATCTGTGCCTTATTTATCTATGTTTCCTTGATTTGTATGCGTATCCGATTATCATTTGCCTATTTAATCGGAATCACATCGCTTTGCTTGCGACCGCTTCTGACTGCTTATTTCTGCTGAAAAAACACGCCAACCGCTTCATTATTCCGAACCCCTATCAAGAGACATGGATGACACATGAGCAGGCATCCTTTTCGCGAAATGTTCAAATCAGTTATTGGTGAAACAAGTGATTTTACTACGGTTTAGCTTTCAAAGACATTTTCAACGCGATTATGGAGTTATGTTTATTAAGATTGTTTTGAGGGGTTATGTTGGCATCTTTCAAACTTGATGCTTTTTGATTAACAGAAGATGCCATTTTGCTTTTGGTTGATCCAGATTAGCTCTTGTGTAAACACTAAATATGGTGATCAATTTTTAAAAGTCCTGCTATAAAATTAGGTATGAATGATTCAAATTAGTCTGATATGTAACTCACCCTGTGCATATGAAACCTGATATAACGGAAAAAAATTATTTTTTAAAAGCAGCACGTGAGATTACAATATTTTTAATTCTTCATAATTTTCCAAAGGCTTTATCAATAATTCACAGAAGATTTATAAAAAATTTTCCATGTTTTTTTCTCAATTTATCTTTTATTTTACATGGTTTTGTTTTAAACATTCAAGCAAAAGTAATTCACAATTCATACTATAAAACAACTCAAGACTTCTGCAAAGCATTTTTAATCGGAGTACCATGAAATTGAAAGAACGACTTTCCTTTAAGACACCCCAGATAGATGGCACCACCAGAGTATCGACTCCCTTTATATTGACTTTGATCTGGAGCAGAAGGAAATTACACATACTTTTTCTTACACTAATGACTACAGAAAACTATGTATCTGCAGAAACATAAGCAAGATCGCGATATTACTTTGAAGAGTGCAGATTTAATGCTTGATCTCTGTAAATAATTATTTTTATAGCACAAATGTGCAAACATTGACTGAAAATAATACAAAAAATATTTCTTGTAATATTTTTAATTATATGCACGTATGACCTTATTTTTTAACTTTCCTCTTTCCAAACAGCTTTTAAGATCTTTAACAACATTAGGAAGGAAATTTTTGAAATATGAAAAATCATATGACGAAAATGAAAAGAAAAGTAACTCAAAGAAGGAGCCAATATCATTTTGAAACAAGTTTCGATTTGTCCGGAATCGAACTGAAGACAAATCTCGGAAGGAAATGAAACTTATATCTGGATATTGGTCTCTGGTTAATTATAAACACTGGTTACGCTTCATTTCAAAATTTTGATGACAGTGTTTGCATTGGTTTTAACTGTAGCATTTGGACTTATTGTAAAACTGCTTTTATCACTACTGTGAACATTGCTTCAAAACCTTCACCCTTTTAAAATTATAATTCCTACATAGAAGCTGGGGATAGAGAAAAAAATATTATGGCAATTGATTTCATTTAATTTTTTATTTCGCATTAATTAATTTATTAAAACAATTATTATTTCTCGTTTTTCTGATTTTTTAGAAAAGTATTGTTTTTACCCACTACAAGAAACGTGTTTACGATTTTTCTGATAAACTCCCAGTTGAAGGTGCATTAGAATGCTGATAAAAGAAATCAGGACCTTACAATTTAATAGCTTACTTACTGAAGAAAGATTTTAGAATGTTCAATTCGTCTTTCGAGGACTTTTTGGCTGATATAAATTAGATATTTTACTCCAATGATAAGAATATGTTTGAATCCCCTTGAGTTTTGGACGTATACATAATAGGGTACGATTACAAAATTTTTTAATAAAATTATGAGTAATGCAATGTTCAATAAAAATAATTTTGTTTAACATTAACTGCAGAATATAAATATAATATTTTACTCTTTTATTGATTTATTGAATTGGTTGGATTTAGTTGGCCTTCTTGAGCATGCAAGGGCCATTGAGCAACAAATAAACCTATTCAAACCAATAAAACAGATTGTCTAATTGTTCGGGATCTGTCCTTCCATTTGATAGTTTGTAGATTCAATACTTTCCTCGGGTGTGTCTGAAATAATTCTGAGTTCATTTTAAACTCTATATTTCGATGCATTAAGCCCTCGTTTGCAAAAACTCACCGTAGCAACCTACTTACCAAGTATTTCTAATGCTTATTATTTCTTATTCTAACAAGGCTACCTACTTAATCAATTATTTCTAATAAATATTATTTCTTATTCTAACCAGGCAACCTACTTAATCAATTATTTCTAATGCTTATTATTTCTTATTCTAACCAACCAACCTACTTAATCAATTATTTCTAATGCTTATTATTTCTTATTCTAACCAGGCAACCTACTTAATCAGTTATTTCTAATACTTATTATTTCTTATTCTAACCAGGCAACCTACTTAATCAGTTATTTCTAATGCTTATAATTTCTTATTCTAACCAGGCAACCTACTTAATCAATTATTTCTAATACTTATTATTTCTTATTCTAACCAGGCAACCTACTTAATCAATTATTTCTAATGCTTATTATTTCTTATTCTAACCAACCAACCTACTTAATCAATTATTTCTAATGCTTATTATTTCTTATTCTAACCAGGCAACCTACTTAATCAGTTATTTCTAATACTTATTATTTCTTATTCTAACCAGGCAACCTACTTAATCAGTTATTTCTAATGCTTATTATTTCTTATTCTAACCAGGCAACCTACTTAATCAATTATTTCTAATACTTATTATTTCTTATTCTAACCAGGCAACCTACTTAATCAGTTATTTCTAATGCTTATTATTTCTTATTCTAACCAGGCAACCTACTTAATCAGTTATTTCTAATGCTTATTATTTCTTATTCTAACCAGGCAACCTACTTAATCATTTATTTCTAATGCTTATTATTTCTTATTCTAACCAGGCAACCTACTTAATCAGTTATTTCTAATGCTTATTATTTCTTATTCTAACCAGCCAGCCTACTTAATCAATTATTTCTAATGCTTATTATTTCTTATTCTAACCAGGCAACCAACTTAATCAGTTATTTCTAATGCTTATTATTTCTTATTCTAACCAGGCAACCTACTTAATCATTTATTTCTAATGCTTATTATTTCTTATTCTAATCAGCCAACCTACTTAATCAATTATTTCTAATGCTTATTATTTCTTATTCTAACCAGCCAACCTACTTAATCAATTATTTCTAATGCTTATTATTTCTTATTCTAACCAGCCAACCTACTTAATCAATTATTTCTAATGCTTATTATTTCTTATTCTAACCAGGCAACCTACTTAATCAGTTATTTCTAATACTTATTATTTCTTATTCTAACCAGGCAACCTACTTAATCAGTTATTTCTAATGCTTATTATTTCTTATTCTAACCAGGCAACCTACTTAATCAGTTATTTCTAATGCTTATTATTTCTTATTCTAACCAGCCAGCCTACTTAATCAATTATTTCTAATGCTTATTATTTCTTATTCTAACCAGGCAACCAACTTAATCAGTTATTTCTAATGCTTATTATTTCTTATTCTAACCAGGCAACCTACTTAATCAGTTATTTCTAATGCTTATTATTTCTTATTCTAATCAGCCAACCTACTTAATCAATTATTTCTAATGCTTATTATTTCTTATTCTAACCAGGCACACACACAACCTACTTAATCAATTATTTCTAATGCTTAATATTTCTTTCCATGATGTACTGTATTGTTCTTTATATGCAGTCTTATTTATATAATTCTATTTGATTTTGAAAATTTTATAAGCTTATTCACATAATTATATTAGCTACAGGAATGAAAAAGTAATTTATGAATAGGAAGAATTAAGTAAGTTATTCTTTAAGAGTAGAGAAAGCATCTAAAATTTAACTCTCCTTCTAACTCCTTAGATCCGCACACAATATGTTTTTACACAAACTCTTGTATACGTTAAAATCAGTTTTGGACATAATACTTTACACTTAGAAAACTGTGAGTTACAAAATTCGATCAAAAGATTATCACACTATTTCTGAAATCATTTTATAAATAAATTGTGTGTTACAAGAACATTTAAATTTTGAATTTATAAAATATGCACTTTCTGCTTGAGATCAAATGATTTTGAAGTCAAAAATGGTTTCCTAACGTTATTTTTAAAATTCCATATGTTGAGTGCATAAAACGCATTAGAATATAAAATTCAATACATTCATTTCTCAGGGGCACTAGGTGGCTGACGTGCAAATTTGGGGTAACAAAAAATGTTTTTGTTGATAGTGAAATTAAATTATTGCATTTCTTGTTCTTACCAGATGAAGCCTTTAACATTGTCATTTTACACTGTAATCGACACCTGAGCAGGCACTTTTTCCCCGTTTTACCCTCAAACAACAGAAGAATGTTAGATCCTACAAAATATTCATTTGCAAATACCTACTCAGCATGAAGATATTTTATAAATTATTGATCCTTTTTTTTGCAATAATTTTACAAATATTTTCTACAAGAACTTTTTATTCTATGAGAAAGACGTTTTTCTCAATCTTTTTTAGCGAATTTCAGCGTTTTCAGTAACTGATGTGTTTGAGTAACCAGAAAAAAAGAATTGTTCCCTTGAATACAGTTATGTAACCAAGAACGTAATTATATTAAATTGTTTTTTATGCTATTTATAATTGCCAATAAAATAAAAAATGTTTGCTGCCCGATGATAAAGCGTTCAACAATTAATAAAAACTTATGATTTAGCTTAATCGCTCCGAAAAATGATTATCTCCAAAAGGGTATATTTCTTCTATCAGACAATTATTTGCCATACAGTTCCTTTTAATATAGTTGTCTTTCTAGATCAGTCGTGTTGAAGGCGACTTAACTTGGCACTGTACGCCACACGCAATGGTTCTGTTTGTCTCAGTCAGGTGGCGTCATTGTCATCGATCTTTCCCTAGTTTTCGTGAGAGTCGTAAAACGACTCAATTCCCGTCGAAAAGTCATCGTCGTTGATCTTATTTATGAAAAGCTTTCCTTTTTCTTATTGCAAAATATACGGAACCACCTCGGAAAAAGTCGTTACCAAGTCTAAAATAGAAAGTAATAAAATAACGTTTACTTTAATGGTTATCAAAGAAGAATATCTGGCAAATATTATAGCAAAATCGTTGCCAAATTAAATTTATGAAAATCTTTTTCGTTGTACTTTTCGCTAATCTAGATTTCTTACTTTTTAATCTGGATTAGCAAGACGTTACTAATGATGATTTACAGTTTATATAACACTTTTTAGATTAGATTCTAAACTTTTACGAGAGCAAGAATGAGAACATGAAATCAATTAAAATTATTTTAGCTTCGAATTAAAAATAAATAATACAATGCTTTCTGTACACATTTTAAATTATTAAAAATCAAGTTTTGATGTAACAAAAATTATATTGTGAATTGAAGCACGAAAAATTACATAAAACTTCTTTCCTATAAATTACTTAAAGAAACTGGTTAATATTTAAGATTTTAATTTATGATATCCGTTTAAATTCCTTGGATATTATGATTTTGGGTACTTGGGTTAGCCAAAAATAATTTGCTATTCATAAACTGATAAACTTTTTTCTAAATAATACAGTTTTGCGTAACTTTGTAAGAAAGAAAGGTTTCATCATTCATGTTTTTCGCATTTTTGCTGTAAGATTTTAACGTTTTTGAGGAGGTACTTTATTCGATTGCAGGGGAAACGTCAAATCAGCATTCTCAATAAATAAATTAAATTATTACTTTCAGAGCAAAAGTAAGTAATATATTCTTTTCGATGTATTGTAGCCAAAAGCTGGAATAGTTACTCTCATGCAAAGGAGATAGTAGGATATATATACATATATATATATATATACATACATATATATATATATATATATATATATATATATATATATATATATATATATATATATATATATATATATATATATATATATATATATATATATATATATATATATATACATATATATATTCCAATGATCTACCAAGTTGTTTATAATTTTATAATTTGAGTGACACTTTCTATGCAACCTGAGGTTGCGTTTTATAACAAAGATTCTTAGTGTTACAGGTTAATTTTTTAAAATAAAATATACGAAAGGAGTACATGAAAATTAAGATGAATTGTACAAAAATGATAAGAACTGTAAAATAATTATTTCCATGAGGGTCACAAAAGAAATTTGCTTTAATTGCACTTGGAAGAATTTAAGTTGAGCCAGAATTGTTAAATGAATATCAGTTTATAAGTACTCACACACAGCGATGGTGCAAATTATAGAGTAGTGATGGCTTGGTTGGGTAAGGCAAAGGTTTTGTAGCTGAAAGGTGGAGAGTTCTATTCCGACCCAGCTAAAGAACCCCCGTGTTCGCTCATGGCAGCTAGGGCTAAAACAGACTGTGGGCACGAAGTCTTTCACGTGAAATGATACTTCTGGAAGCTTAGACAAGATCTTGCTAGTTCCTTTCCTTGTACCAAAAAGTGGAATCTAATGTAACTAACTGTCTGGGCATTTGGGATAAATATATATTACAAAACCCATAAGCTTGTAAAATAGAAAGCGAAAAAATCCGTAGAGATTCTCAATTGTTCTGTGATTTCTATAAGTCACAGTTCAGGGCTCCAATACAGCAACTTGAACCTTGTATTTATAAGTCCGTGTTACCAGGAGATCGTGTTATAAATCGTAAAAATATTCGCCAAAATTTAAATCATCCCAAATTGATTATTGAAAAGAGAAACAATTATTTATTGGTCTCTATCACAGACTTTTTTTGTTGTCGTTATTTATGATACTTGCACAAGCCAAGCTCGTTAGCCGACGGCTATGCCAATCTAAGCTAAAAGGATGGGTCTTTTGTTTAACCAGAGCACCACGAAGGTGTAAGATTGCTTTAAGATTCCTCCGATAGATGGCCCCCCCAGAGGATACACTCCCATAATTTTGAATTTGATCAGGAGATGGAAGGAAGTTTTCTCCAGACCATTACGCCCATAGTAACTGATCAACGACTGACCACAAGACTTTTGATTCCACAGATTTAACGAGCATGTGTATCGCATGTAGTAGGTGAGTCTTTCACTGCATTGGGAATCGAGCCCCGCCCTTTTGGACGGAAGGCCGATGCCCTAACCACTAGGCTAACACGGCCTTCACAGGCTTTCTAAGTACATGAACTCTCTCTCTTTCTTTAATAATCCTATTTCACTCATTTGTTTGACGCACTATTTACATAATATGTATTTATGCTAGCAACAGGATCACAAACAAATCAAGTTTCATGATTTTTTTATTTAATATTTCACTTTTAATTTCATCTGATACTACTCCCATTCACCAGCTCAAATCTCACGAAACCGATATATTTGGTGGCATTATATGTTTGGCAAAGGAGCTCAAAAAAGTTACCAACTGTTGAAATAAATTTCATTTAAGATTATTAAGTATATGTACAACTTGAAAACAATTTAACATTTCGGCAGACATTTTAAACATTTTTGGAATTAATAAAAATTTTTTTATGGCTTGATGATATAGGGCACCCTTTAATTTTTATGTATGTAAAATAGAGGTCATACATAAACGTTGAAAACAATTTTTATCGCTGATGGAACGTGTCTGCCGCATTGTCACTACATGGATAATTTATTTATTCTTCATTTATACTGTATGCTATTTTCTATGTAAAATAACATCGTAAATCTCTCATTATTTAGAGCTGAGCTGGATCTGAATGGTTAGTACTCTTGTCTTGGGTTTAACAGTTCGTAGGTTCGAGTCCCATCTTGAAAGTGAATGTTTGCCGGCCGTTAAAAAAAAATAAAATAAACCAGAATTCAAACAAACTTCAAATTTTTATATTTGTATGAAATAATTAATCATAAGAATTATCTGATAATTTGCTTTTTTTGATAATATGATACCAAATTTAGTTCATTGTTCATTTATTTCAAAATATATTTCAGTGGCTTTTCTGATAAACTGCTACACAAAGTAGGAATGAAAATTTATAAATTTTCGCAATCTAACAAGTAATAATTTTGAATACAAAAAATTCAGAGAATAAAATTTTTATCAATTTGCTTATAAAAATTATATTCAATTATATTAGTTTGATATGCATAAATTTTTTATATTTCATCCTTCGAATCAGTCACAGAATATATTTAAAAGCACTATCGCTAAAAGTGAAAATTACTATGGAGTAAAATTTTCAAATTTTAATTCCACTTGAGAAGAGGAAAAACTAATTTAAGAACGATTGTTTCTGCTCGAAGTAATAAAAATTTGGTATTTGTTTAGGCACTAAATACCAAAATCTATAAAGAACAAGGTCTCTTATGCTTGCATTTAGTAATGAAATGCTGAAATAAATATCATAAAATTATCTTTTCTACAGACTTTTGCTCAGTTAGCTGCAGAAACAGCTGCAATATCAGCTCTTTCTAAAGATAATTCAAGTTTATTAATATTATCACTATACGTCATTTATAAAAGAAGAGAACTGATTTGAATGAGATTTATAGCATAAAGTAAATTTAAAGCTTTTATCCATGCTCGCCCTGAGGTCTGACTCGAACCTATGATTTATGGAGTCCATGTCTAGGTTTCTATTCATTCTGTTCAAACTGAGAAAGTAATGAGGTGATTTTGATAGCGTTTACAAAATGAATAAATTTGCATCCTTCTAATATCTCGATAACTTTGAAATTATCCGCCATTGATATTCTCGCAAGCATATGAAAACGATGCAAAATAAAAATGTGCAGAGTGTGCGACTAACCGTGAACCGTAATCAATAGATAGTCATTGCTGTTCAAAACAAATAGCTGGCATCCTTCCCACGGTAATTGAGAATTTTCCAAGTTTTCTCTTCTGCCCTTCGATCTGGCGGCTTCTTGGAAGTGCATATCCTCCTGGAAACCAGAGAAGCCGATCAACAACACAACTCCACTTTTCCTCAAATGCGGAACTAAAACGCAGACAATTGTTATTGAGGATTTTCTTTTAATATTTGTAAAGAAGAATCTAGGAATACGAGTAACAATGTCAAATTATTTTACCGAATAATATATCTCGTTTTTATTTTTGTGACTGGATGCTTTTTATTCAAAACAAAATTCCAAAATCATTTCCCCAGATGGAGGACATTATTGTGTTGATAGAAACGCAGGCGAAAAACTGCTCTAAGAAAACCCAGACCTCTAACGTAATCGATGGCAGCAAAGTTTGGGCACAGTGCCAGCAACAAAACAGCAGAACTCTACTCGAAATTTATATTTTGTTTTCATGAAATTTTTAAGAACTAAATATTGAAATGTGTTTTTCTGTTAAAAAGAATTTACCGCATAAATGAATTTGAAATTGTTTTGGAAGTGCGAGTAGTATATATATTAGCTATTCATACATCTGAGATTTGGTTACAGATTAAACGAATACAAAAGAATGAAATAATTGATAAAAAAAAAAAGTAATCTCAATTTCAAAATGCATTATCACATTTATAAAATTTGCTAAATAATAAATCAGAAATAAATCTAAATACGTCTGTACAGCTGTTTTGAAATAAGTAATACGCAGTACAAAACTGTATGTTTTGTATAATTCAAAACATACAGTTTTAAAAACTTTTTAAATTAATTTTTTTGATCGTAAACTCATAATTTTCTTAAGTACAACTTATATAATCTATTCTTATCCACTTAAATTCATAATCTTTCTTAGCATATCCAAATAAATAATTCTCCAATATGGTAAATAAGATTGGGCATTTAATGGCAGAAAACTAGTTCAGTTTGGAATATAATATGCTCTTTTATTTGCAATAGATGCAATACAAGTAGACGAATATGTTTTCGAAATCATAGCTCTCAATTACGTTTTCATTTCTATTTGTTTTAAAAAATATCACATTAACCCTAACAGAAAACTATTTGTTACAAAATAAACTACTTATTTTAAAAAATGCATACATTGTTGTTGTCGTGCGCCAGCGAGGTTGGCATCATGGTGGGTGCTGCTCCACTTTTATCATTGAAGTATATTTTGATGTGGAGTCCGACTTCCTCAGTACACACATGCCATAGGTACCCGTTTATAGGGTAGGCAACCATTCACAATCCATTCATACAAGAAAAAGACAAAGACAGGATAAATAGAGAGAGAAAGTACATCCATTCCCGAGCCGGAATTCAAACCCAGGACTTCCCTATCCGCAGTCAGGCACGCTGACCACTAGACAAGATTGGTGGCATTACATACATTAAAAAGCTCAAGTGTCGTGATCGATTCTGGATTAGCATTAAGAAGTGAAGGTGAACGAAGATGTTTCAAACGATGAACTAAGCATTATACAACATAACAAGCTCATTAAGTCTCACGTAAAGCCCCTCTTAAAGAATATTCCGTTTTTGAAACTCCTTCGAAACCTCTGAATTTGATTTTGATTCAAGAACATTTGCAAGTTTTAGTTACAACAGAAGACAAATATAGTGATGCAGGCGCGTATCCCGGACTCTAGTTCTCCAAATACCTTGAGGTAAAGCGGCTTGAAATATTTGCCCCTCATCAAGCGTTTCGTAATTGTAAACCACGGTGATCGTAAGGTCATACCAAACTGGTAACCCCCTCCCCACCTTGACCAAAAAACAGCAGAAGGGCTTTGTAAGTCACAGATGAACGTGGATACGTCTCCAAATACCATGTATCTCTAGCAAAGGGAATTCAGTCACTGTCCATGGCGAATGATGCTTCACTTTGCTGATCTTAACGGGAAGCTGCGTTAAGTTACTGAGTTACTGGTGCTCACAGAAAAAGACAGAAAATTTCAAGGTAATCCTTTTCAAATGACCAGAAAATAAAAATAAAAATACAGGATCAAAGAAATAAATTTTCATTTTAAATGACAAATTTCTAATTATAAGTAATTTTATGCAAAAAAAGTCGCATACGAAAACCTTTTAATGTAAGGCACGTCAATATATTTTCAAAAATAACTAATAAAAATAAGATTCTGAATAGGGATACATTGATAAATATTTTTCTTCAGAAAAATAATTATTTCTATTGATGTATCATTGATAGTGAAAAACGGAAACAAAATCAATAACTTCAAGGAAAAATAGAATACTTTTCAGACAACTATTCATTTACTACTTTTCAAAAGGATAAATATCGAACAATACAACGGAAAGCAAACGATAAATATTTATGTTCTAAATATATCGATATCCAATTTATTCGATACATGGAACATTTTTGGAATAGTTATGTGCCTTCTTAAGCAGTCTAAAAATAAATATAAGTATTTTTTTTCAATACTTGATCGATGAATATTACCATTCCGAAGTATATTTTTAGATATAATATATAACTTAGAAAACTTTCCTCTAGGAGGAAAAAAACATTTTATTCAAATACTTCTTTTGTATAGAAACATATAATACAGATTAATAAAAGTGTGAGACCATCATATTTTTTTTAAAATGTTTACACGGTTATAGTTATGCATCTATAGTTCATTCAGAATATTTATTCCTGAAAAAAATTATTACTAAATTAAGAATAGTTAAGAAAACGATATCTGAGATATACAAAGAGGACACAGAAATTTTTAAATTCAGTTCCCACTAATTCGCATTTTATGATCCCTGTAATATTGTACTTGCTGTTCCCAATTACAAGGGGTTTTTCAATTGCAGATTTGTCTTAGATATTATGTTTATACAACTCTCTTTGTACTGTTTGGGTCAATACTGGATTCTATAGATTATTCTGATTATGTATGTGTCAATATTGGATTCTGTAGATTACGTTGGTTCTCTGCATGTGTCAATACTCTGATTCTGTATGTATCAATACTGGGTTTCATATATTACTCTGTATGATTTTGCAAATTATTCTGGTTCTGTTTGGGTCAATATTGTTTTGCGTAAAATATTCTGATTTTGCATGGGTCAATACTGGGTTCTGCAGATTATTCTGGTTCTGTATGAGCAATAATGGGTTCATTTTAACTCAGCAGTCACTTTTGCAGCCGTGGTGCTCTTTTTGGTAATCAAACTATTCCTTAACATTTACCTTGCCCATCACGGAATGAGTTTAGTTTTGCTGTCACAATTCTATCTCTTAGATGTTGTTTTGCTATAAACATTGAAAACTATCATAGTCTTTATGCTTAACAATATTCTAAACATTTGTCTTACTGTGGTCTCCGGCGCACTGATTAGAGAGACTTCTACAATCTGTCCTCTTTGGAACTCTGACAGATTTCTCATTTTATTTTTACCGAAAACAAAATGAATCAAACAGTAGTCTTACATATACCCTTGAGATTATAAGAAAAAATGTAATATAAAAAAACTGGTAGCTATCTATTTAATTTAGACGTATAAATCTTTCTTTTCTCATAACCAAATTGTTTATTAACTGATTGCTAGAAAAACTTATAGTGTATGATTCAACGCGCCAAGAATAAAAAATGGAAGATTCTGGGGGAGAAGAAAGCTGTTCCCAGTTTTCCAAGAAAGACTGCGGTGGCTCCATTCAGAGGACTGACTGGACATGATTGCTATCAGGAGCATCTGTATAGAATGAGAATAGTGGATTCCTCAAACTGTGTTTTGTGTGATTCTAATCAACCAATGATATTTGAACCTTTCAATAATTGTACCATACTTTCTCAGTATGACGACATTGCCAAGAAGTATTGGAGAGCCCGAGACCTAATTGCTTAAACACTAATGTTTGGCATTTGTAAAATAGAAATTTTATTTAGTCCTATATCAATACATATGGAAGTCAATATTTTCAGCAAAGCTTTTTCTTTGTTTTGAATACAATTGTTTATAATCACTTGGAGGACATTGTGCCCACGATCTACTGAACATACCTTAACTGCCTTTAGCGGACAAGGCGGATCTCAGGCTAAGTCGAGATTTGAAATCATTACCTTCTGGTTATAAGAACAATGCTCTAACCGCTCAAGCCAGAGATCATGGCCTAGTAAGAAGACCACACTGCTTGAAGTGAAACGTTTATCATAAGATAAATGAGTTTTAAGTTTTTATCTTCTCAGCATGCACATCTACCTCGTGGGTGGTTGAGAATTTTTCAAATATTCTCCCTTGTGACTCCTGAATAAGAACAATTATCGATAAAGATTGCTCCCAGAATAGAATAACAAAAAAACTGATATCTCCAAAACTTTCAAGAACCTATGGTTATTAGACTTCCTAATGTTGTGGTTGTTGCTCTAGCATGGTTCCCTGTATTTAGTTCTGAGTTAGACTCTACCAGTAAGACTTCCTAGTGTTAACACATATGAATAAAACTATATAAATGTAAAATTAATGAGTGAAGCACTAACTAGACATTAATGAATGGAAAAAGTTATCATTAGTTTGTTTTAGATTTTGTACTTAAATAAAAAGAACATTGCATTTCTCACAACTCATAAGTATTGAATCTTTCACGAGTTTATGTTTGTTAGACTTGGTCCTATCAAAACAAATGAAAAATGTACTGTAAAATAAAAGAATCAATGAAATATCGGAGATTTATGAAAAAAAATCATGATTAATATACTTTAGGCTTTATACATAATACAAGAATGTTTTTATCTCTATTTCAACTTATTAATTCAGACATCTTTATTTGATTTACTGCAGATAAACCATGATAAACTAAATGCTATTAAAGCAACAGTTTTGTGCAAATCGGCGCCAAACGGAGTATTTTCTACTTTTGATCATAACTTTCTGTTGTAATATAGTAGACG
Source organism: Latrodectus hesperus (assembly GCA_037975125.1). Lineage (NCBI taxonomy): Eukaryota > Metazoa > Arthropoda > Arachnida > Araneae > Theridiidae > Latrodectus > Latrodectus hesperus. The sequence continues at coordinate 77,387,512 of CM075858.1, read as the reverse complement.
CTCGTTTTTACGAACATTCATGTTTTTACGGTCTAGTATCTAGTCCCTACCCTGGCACTATAAATACAATGATAATTTTGACTCCCATTCACTAACAGAAATTTTGAAAGATCCCTTTTTTGCGAACTTTGATTTCTGACAGATAGTTTTATTTCAGTTTTTTAATTTCTTATATATTAATAATCTGATATTTTTTTAAATTTTATTTGATTTTTTTATGTATCGCATGAGAACTTGATTCATTCTTAAACAACGAAGCGAGCAAATACAGGCAGTTCAGACAATGGGGGAACCTTAGTCGAAGACTCGTAGATATCAAGACATTTGATGAGAAAGAACTGTGGTGCCGAATTCAACTCATGTGTTTCTCGTGCGTAAGAAAGGGGAAAAAATCTTTCTTTCCCCTACATTAAAACAAAGAAGGGTTAAACTCCGAGAAAGTACCTCTTTGTTGCCTAAAATTTCTTTCGAAGATTCTTCGAATATGGACTCATGTATGATATGATGGACTGTAGAAACACAGGATGATAAAAGTATTAAGCAAATAAGAAATGCGAATGAAAAATACCTTTCACATATCGAACTAGAAAATGATATAGTGCAAAGACAACAAGGAAAACAAGCATCTAAACGGGTAACAAGACTAAAGTACTTTTTTGAAGGAAGAAAAATGTTTTTATGCATTAATAAGTGGAAGAATATAGTTTAAAAAATGTACTTCTTAAATAGAAAACTATAAATGATTATTTTATATCCAGAGAAAGATTTTTCCTGATTTTCATTCATGAAGTGAAACTAAGCACAATTTTTAAGTATGAATCTTATTATGATTATTTTACTCTTACAGTGAATTCAAAATTTTTTTTCTCATATAGTATTTAGTTTATAAAGGAAAAGAAATACGTCAAAAAATTAGATCTTATTCATCTAACTCTTTATTTATATATTTTAAAAATTGTTATATATATATATATATATATATATATATATATATATATATATATATATATATATATATATATATATATATATATATATATATATATATATATATATATATATATATAATATATTAGGTTTACATGTAGTATTTAGTACGGTTCTTGCTGGTTTGGATTTGGATTAGGATCTGGATTTAATTTCAATTTTGTTTACTATAAATTAAATGTATTTCGGCAACATAGGATTTTGGCTTATATATTTTAACTTGACTTTTACTTCTTTTATTCTGGTTTTATATTCTGGTTTGAACTTTTTGGTGTGGCTTCTTTTTAAGTGATGTACTGGCTTCTTTTTAAGATTATGTCTTGTGCTAGTGCAGAAAAGCCATACTTTGTGCCAATATGGTCAACACCCCTGATGAAGCTGGCCATGTTGGTACTTTCTTCTATTTTCCTTTATTCTATTTTCTTTGAAATTTTAAAATACATATTGAACATTTTCCAACTGTTTACTATATTTCGTATTTTCAATGTATTATTCTCCATCTAGTATTTGATTATTATTCTCCATCTAATATTTGATTATTAATTTTATAAAAATATACTAATTATATATATATATATATATATATATATATATATATATATATATATATATATATATATATATATATATATATGTATGTATTTATAAATGACGCAATAAAAATTTATATTCTGGTGTTCAAAAGAATATTTATACCATTCTTTTGAGGATAGTCTGAAAAGGTAGCAAATACAACTTAAAAATGGTTTTAAGCAAAGTTTCTTTTATAGAAAAGTTTTTCAAAATATAAAGAATAATCCACAGTCGATGGGAAAAAAAGCAATATTTCTGGAGCGAAGTCTCTTGCGTGACAGTCGTGCAATCGATTCAATGTATTTTTAGCGAATCATTTCGAGAAAAAATACAGAAACTGCTGTGCTTTGTCCCCGTCGGAGCGCCCATGATTTATGCTCTGCCATCAGAAATCGTTATATATTCTGGTCACAAGAAGAGACATTGGATATCGTAAACATTCTGCAATGAAAGATTCTCTGTTGGAGTAATATTGTTTTCAAGTCAAATTACAAAGTCAAAAATATTTTTGGGAATTGTGTTTTCATTTTTTGATTTATTCGAAGTGTGCTAGAAACCGTTCAATAAAAGAAAAGTAGTCTGCACAACAGACTGCTGGAAATATATTGCAATAAGGTTCCAAATTTAATTGTTCACGTGTTCGGAATGAAAATATTTATGAACGAAATTTAAGTGGAATCAAGTAAAGATAATGAAGCTAAAAGTTCTACAATAATTAAAGAAATTATGTGCATGGTAATATAGATGTAAAAATAATTGCGATGAGTGTGACGATGCACTCAAAGGAAAATCATGATATTTTATGACTATTTATATACGTTTCTAACTTATATTTCTAACGTCTAAAATAATTAAATTAAAAATTCTACAATAATTATTGATGTTGTGCAAGGTAATGTAATTGCGATAAAAGTAACTGCGATGAGTGCGATGAAGATTTCAAAGGAAAATCTATTTTATTATTTTATTACATTACATATATTCAGACTTGTATGCTTGATTCTTGAGATCCGCTTGTAAAGTCTTCGTCGATAATAGGACAAATAGCACAATGACAGATGTACAACCACAGAAGAATAACGAAGAAAAACACCCAGGGCCAAGGTGGGAATCGAACCCACACTCCTACGCACTCAAGGGATTAGCAGTGATGTCTTTGACTACTCAGACACGGAGCGCACAAGGAAAATCATGTTTCTAAATGATGACATTTCTAAATGTATGACGTTTCTAAATTATATTTCCACCCACTGAAATATTGCTAATTACACCGGATTTTTTGTATCACAGACAAATGACGAGTACGACACCTGAGTTGTCTTCTCCTTTCCCTCACACATATTTCTAATATTAGAACAGTAGAGCCTAAGAAACTTCCAGTGCTCATAGTCGCTCATAGCATGACAATCTAATGTTTCATTTATTTAATTTAATGTTTAGTTAAAATTAATTATATATATATATATATATATATATATATATATATATATATATATATATATATATATATATATATATATATATATATATATATATATATATATCGAAAAACAAAGAGGAGGATATTCAAATACCTTACTGAAAACTTAGCCTGTCCACTAAGCAATGGCAAAGAACCCCGTGCAGTGGATTTGATTTCCCTCACATTTGAACGATATGAGGTAAATGAAGTGTTTCAGCTTGTTATATTCATATCTTCTGCATTTCCTTCCTTTCCAGAATAAAAGTAAAAATAGAGGGACTGGATCATCTGGTGGTGCCATCTATAAGAGAAATCTTAGAGGAAAGACGTATTTTTACCTTTGTGGTGCTCTGTTTAAACGAGACCCATTCTTTTGACTTGACTTAATTTCTTAGCTGTTGGCTAATGAGCTTGGCTTGTTCAAGTGTTATAAGTAACGACAACATATCTGCTGGGGTGGGTGCGTGAGAGTTTTCTGGATTTCTTTCCTTGTGACACACGATATATATTCATCATGGAACATCCTCATGGAATGTGATATACGAAGAATATATAAATACCCCTTCCAATAATTTTCATATACCAAAACTTTATAATGAATTGTGCTAAAAGCTTCCAATTCCATTAGAGTTACAAATGGAAGTCAAAAACCCAATGTATATGTTGTTCAGTTGTAGCTAAAATCGAACTCAGAAACTTATAAAACAGAGAAACTGATCTCATGATTACAGTATGGAAAATCCAAATGTATAAACATACTTAATGATTTTTATCAGCCAAAGTTTTCAAAACTTTTAAAGCCATGACAAGCAGATAAAATTATGATAGGAAAAGATTAGCAAAACATACAACAACCTTAAAAATGTTCTTTACCGATTATTGTTCGTCTAGTTCATTAAATTATTATAATGAATACACACACCATTCAAAAATAATAGTTTTTATTTAAATAAAAATATTTAAATGTAACAGAAACTGTATGAGATTCGGTGTTGACATTGCCACACAGATATTGGAAATCATGAAGACTCAAGTCTATCAGTCGCGCAAGTACAAAAAAATTATAAGCAAATACTTACATATACATATGGTTTCATTTTTCTTGTTCAACTTAAGAAACCTGTTAAAAAATCTATCATTCCATCTGTTATTTTTACAAACAGCACTTCAATTACAATTTCTCTGAATTATATACAATTTAATCGAAATCGATTACACATTTATTTGAAAATTAAATTTATGGGGAATAAAGAAGCGTAATATTTTTTAAAAAGTTAGTGTTAATTTTGGTCGGTAGCTTTCATTATTTTTTAAAAACTCAGAAACTTGGCGATCACTTTTTTTTAGAATAATTTTTCTTACAAAAGAAAATTATTTCGGATCAGTTTTTACATCCTCTTCAACTTGATTATTCATCACAGTTCTTCGTTCAAAACTATGTTTTTATGCCAACAATATAACCATGAATTTCGATTTGGGCATATTTTCGGTTTGAAATGCGGCTGGCAGACAGCTTGACTCTTTGCTTGACAGGTTTATTAACAGGTGAGTCACATTTATATGGGTTAAAATATATGAGAATTCCTTTCAGCAGAGTCATTCGGAGAACGTCGAGAAAGATAAATAAGTACTTTCAGTCCCGTAGGAAATTTCTCGTCCCTTTTTGAAAAAAAAAAAAAAAGTAAAAGGAAAAAAAGCAAGGAATGCTCTTTATCTCGTCTTCATTTATTTTATTGATCACCGCTGGAACGACCCCGGAGATATTAAAGCGGCACGTTTTTATCGCCTCACAGTTTGGTTAACTCATTCGATTCCGATTAATCGATTTACCTAAAACACAAACACGATTTATTCTAAAAATTAGCTTCATTTTAGTTAACCATTTAATGAGATATGTTGGTGGAGGCAAAATATTAGATTACAAAGGTAATGAATGTTGTTTGTTAACAATAGATGTACAATGCAATAAGGAATTAAGAATTACACACGCTATCATTGCATTTATACAAATTAATTTTATTTTGCATCTTATCACCGAACAAGTTCTATCTATTCAAACAAGATCTGTTTATCTAGAAATTACTTTGTTATCCACTAATTTGTGAATATTCTTAGTGCTCACAACTCAAATTCAGTACTATTTTCAAGATTGTGCAAACAGCCGCTATTTTCCGCCAGCTGTTTCCACAACACTGACGTCTCCAATAAGACAATTTCAAAATGAAATTAAATAACTACTCGGAGTCAACTCTGTACGATGAGAACTCTGTACTATGTAGAAAATAGGATGAATCTAATTTTATTAATTGAATTTTTACAAACTAATTTAAGGAGCGGAACTATTATACAACACAGTGACACTATTGCTTCCTATTATTTTAACGAAGCAATACTGTCACTGTCTTGTATAATAGTTCCGCTTCCTCACGTAATTCAGCTTTGAGTTCCATAGGTCGATTCAATCATTTCTCCCAGCAAATGAATCACTGCTTTGTCCTTATAAATCGAACATTTTTTCTCCAATGCCCGGCTGCCTTAGGCCTTTGCCCTATTCAGCTCTGTAACGGGCGTAGGATGACATGTCACACAGTGAGGCCCCAGTGGGTATGCCATTCTTCGCTCAGAAAGTGAAGTGATAAAGAAAGACAAACACAAAGAGGGTAGAAATATCCATGCCCGAACCAGGATTCGAACCCGAGGCGAACTATTTCACAAAGTTAGGGACGCTACTAACCACTCCGTCATGGGTCGGCTGATAAATCACACTATGCTTTGATAAAATTTCTACACTAGTCCTGACACATTTAGAAACTGAAGGCACGGTTGTCTGGTAGGTTAGAGCGCCATTTTCTTTATCTGATGATAGTAAGTTTGAATCCCAATTAAATTGAAGATCCGTAATGTTCTCAATAAATGAGTGGTACATGTTAAATAGGTCGTGGTCGCAATGTCCTCCAAGCGGAATGATATTTCTGAGGATGGCAGGTCATACATTGGAGAGCGTTCTGCTCGATCCTTGCTTTTAAATTACTCCCACTTATTACTTTCGAAGAATTCCCCCCCATTTATTACTCCCATTAAATTACTCTCGAAGACTCCCGTCCAGCTATTACCACCTAACAGGTAGAGCCAAACTTTGGGTTAAATACTGGGAAATATTCTATTGCGTGCACATCTACAAGCTTACATTATCACAACAAGTGCAAGACATTTGGCGCCTTCTGTCTTCTGCCCATGGGACAAAATTCTCTCCACGATAATTACTTTTCGGAATCCATGTATGCAACTTCCGCAAATTTCAAAGACTGCTTTGTTGCATACACTGCTCTTTGAATCTGGAAACATGGTAACATTCGAAAATATATTATCATCTCAATGTTTAAAAACTTGAAGCTTTCATGGTATAATAGTTGTCTTCACTAAAGATACTCAAATGAAGGGCCGTTTAAATCAAAATTTCAAAACTTTCCTGGGATCAATTTTCCAGCAGAGTAATAGTACATCTTCTCAGGACATAGTCAATGCTTAACGTCTGGTCACCATTTAGGGGTCAATTCATTTTTGTCTTCCACGGTCTTACTATTCACATTCGTCTGATGTGTAATCTTTGAAAGTAAGCATGGCAGAGTAATTTGGTGTAATAAAGCAAACTTAAAGTGACGCAATTACATACCTAATGTGTATGGAATAGAGAATAAAAACGCGCATTTTCCACAGTTGATTATCGTTAGTCACAGGTCGCTAAGAATAAAAAATCAGTTAAACTTTAAAAATTTTGTTGATTTTTTTCGTTGGGGAAAAATTTAACATAACTAAATATTTGCCAATATTTGTTCATTTATTTTGGCTTTACCTTAACTACGCGTTGTTCTGAACATATATATATAGCGGTGCCGGTGAGCCCCAAACGGTGCCAAGCTGGCAGCCGAATGGTTAACTCTCTTGCCTTGGGTTCAACAGTTCGTGGGTTCGAATCCCACCTTGGGCATGGATGTTTGTAGTGGTTCGGAATCCACTTTAAACCGTAGGTCCCGGTCTAATTAGCCCTCGTGTGCAAAAAATGACCGTTGAGCGACAGACAAACCAACCAGCCCCGAACTATATTTTTAGGTTAACGGGTTTGTGGAATACTTGTCCATCACCAAGTGCCTCGTAATGTTAAGTCACGGTCAGGTGACGGGGTCACACCTGAGCTGGCACTCTTCTCTCCACATCCCCGTCACATCAGCGGAAGGAATTTGGACGCCACATATTAACGTTGACACGTCTCCAACCCACAGAGCTCCAGCAACCCTAATACCGCGTGGTCACCGCCACCTAACCACTGACCACGGCAAATGATGCTTCACTTTGCTGATCTTAACGGGAAGCTACTGAGCTACTGAAGCTCTAAATTTTTGGAACAGATGGTTCTTTCTACTCTTTTGAGCAACGAGAGATTGTTTTTTTGTGTTGATACATGAATATGGACTACAGGAGAAATCTTCCCAAATGCAAAAACCTAGTGAATGTTATAAAAGGCTTCACACAATAACTTTCCGCTGTTAAGGCATGCAAGATACGATCTCAAACTTCTTATGTTTGCCTTTAAATATTTCATCAAGATTAAATTCTTGACAACAGAGAAATTATAAAACATTGGCTCTCAACTATCTCTTCTGCAATTCGGTATATTTTGTGGGATCGTAATTTGTTTTTAAGCTGTAGCAACTGAAAATTAATGTGATTCAAAACAATTATATTTACAATCCTACGTTTTTTCGATTTTTTAAATTACATTAATTTTTAAAATCGCAGATTTTTACTTTTCGAATAGCAACTTAATATTTAGTCTATTTCTTTTTTCTTTATTCACATTTATTTTATTAATTCGGGTGCTCATTTGTATCCATTTATTTTCTCCCCTTCATGTGCAACTTTTTCAAATAAAAATTGAAATATAAAGTTTGAAATATATATTACGTTCCCAGGACAATAGTTAAGCGGAAACCTATCCAGTGAAAGGCCACTCCCTCTGCGCCCTGATGCATTCATTTGGCTGAAATGGCGTGTTTCGCTCAGACGTTTTAAGAGCTGCACATTCTTCCAAAATGTGGTTTAAATTGATGTGCTGCGGTCTGTTCTTGGTCACGAGCTCTTATTCGGAACGTCAAGTGGAGAATTTAATTATACAATTATTAAATACTACGAATTCCTACATTTCCATTAAATGTTGGACTATGCGTACCAACACACATATAAAAATGAAAATATTTTAAAAATTTTTAATTATTAATATTTTACGATTTTACATACATTCGTTACCAGTAAGGAAATTTATTAAGTTATTTATTCCTGAACTAAATTATTTTAATGAAAAATTTTTTCTAGATTTTAAATTTAAAAAGAATATAAATAATATGCATATTACTAATATTGCTAGTTTAGGATGTTTCGTTATAGTTATTGTCTGTACGGTAAAATAACCAAAACATGAAATGACCGGACATAAACCTACAAATTAGGAATTGATTTTTATCTGTTACAACATTGACGCTAGTGATGGAAATTAAACTCATGAACTGTTGTACAGATGCATTGCTATTTCAATAGTAAAGATTTTAAAAGTAATTCAATACTAAGTAAATAATAGTAAGTCAGGATTTCAATAGTAAGGACGAAAGCACTTTTGTTAATCTAGTTTGTATTTTTTAGTCTTTTTTTATTCAAATCCCGAATTATAAATGAATTAAAAAAACTATTTGAATAATTGAAGTTTATAAAACAAGAATAAATTTTAAAGTGATTTATTTCTAATGTATAACATTTTAATGAGAATTGACTATTAATGAAACGATTCCTAAAGTGAATTGTTGTTAGAAATTCTGCGTGAACTATATACAACAGTTTTACAATATTACGTATGGTTTCGCTGCTTAAAGTTCCTGCGCAAATTTTATTGGGCGAAACTTTATACAATGATGTAAGCAAAATCTCCTAAATTGTAACTATAAAGGGGCAGGAAAAATATTTGAATAATATTTATTTGAACAATTTTATTTTACACGCAAATGATATTTCTGAGGGCAATTTTGATTATTTCGGACATACTGAGTATTTGTAAGCTAATTCAATAACATTTCTCCTTTCTTTTAAGATAAAACTTCGGATCAGTTAATCATATAAATTGCATATCTCCCTTTTTTCCTAATAAAAAGACGAAATTTAAATCGAAATGAAAGCATCTTATACAAAACTCTAAAACTACAAAAATAAAAAAACTCTTAGTTAATATTTATATACCATAGAAAAAATACAAGCCTGTTGTAAGCAATACTAATAAGATTTTAAGACAACAAATTTAACTTGGAACTTTTAAAGTGTAGAATCAATGAATTTTTTATAAGATAAGGTAAAATGGTCTTTATACACGAATATATTAGTAAGTAGATTACTGCTGTACATTTCCGACCGCTTATTTCTGTCCATTAAAGCTGCCAAACCAGGCGCAAATTTGAATAAAAATCAAATCACGAATTCGACTTTTGAATTGTCTTTCCCTTTTTCATGCTAGAAGAAAGAGATCATACTTATGAAGCATTTAAGGGACATAGGCCTTCTCCGCAGCATAACAGCATGACGATTTTTGGCCAGCCCAGGTATCGAATTCATTACCTTTTAAGCAAAAGAATGATGTTTACAGCTGTTGAACAACCTCAGCGTAGTTTTTATGTATTTATGTTATTAAATTCTCCAAAGAAAATTAAGGTGCTAGCACTTCGACGGATCCATCCCATTATACTTACTATAGTGGTTGTTGTGTTGTGTGTTGTGGCTTATCCCTCCTGGTTGACAGCCACATCAAACCAGGCCCATGAGTCCGAACGCCTTCAAACAATGAAGCACAACCGCAGGACTTGAGAAAAACTGGCATTTACTTAAGCCGATGCAGGCCAAAATGTGTGTAGGAACAGCTTGAGTCTCATTGCATTTTGGATACAAGGAATAAACTTTGTGGCTCGTCACATGACACTGTACACGAGTGCGTCCCACTATAGTTGTGGTAAGACCACAAGAAAGTTCTAGCATACTTCTGTAGGGAGCCAAAATTGGGCTCTACCTGTAAGGAAAGCTGGCAGGCGTGGGAATATTTGTCATTTAGAAGCAAGGACAAAGCAGAAGGTCCCTCAATTACTTGCCCTACCATCCCCAGAGGTATCATTTCATTTGTTGGACATTGCGACTACGACTCATGTGCCCCAGCCACCTGAACACGTCTTTGGTTAATTTAGGATTCAAACTGACTACCTTCTGATAGTGAGAAAGACGCTTTCACCAACCAACAAGGCCATGGTCCTGGTGATGCTTATAGTTCATAGAAGTTCGAAATTTGGATAAATTTCAGATCATCTTGTTCATTAAATACCAGTGCAGCAAGTAAGGTAAATTATGGTCTCAATACATTCAAGGTAAAATTATTCTTTTGACAGTAGCTGGCCAAGGCTGGAGTTTTTTTACTTTGTTTCAGCAGTTTAATTTCGAGAAAACCTTTTTGATGTTACGATGGCAAGCCAGTGGCGCTTTCCATAAAAGTAGTCATCAAATCTTCTCCAATTGAAAAGTTTAAACTTATCAGAAACTAGCAAATTACTAAATCTATGGTTAATTATTCACCTTGTCATTCTACGATGACATTTTACAAGGCATGGTTATATCAACAGGAATCAATTGAGTACTCATATAGATTCACGAAAATACAGCATATGCTTTGTATTCAAGTGAGCTATTTGGCACTTGCATTTGTCACAGTGAGCTGTTTGGCACTTGAATTTGGCACAGTGAACTGTTTGGCTCTTGCATTTGCCACAATGAGACATTTGGCACGAGCATTTGCCACAGTGAGCTGTTTGGCACTTGAATTCGCCACAGTGAGATATTTGTCAATTGCATTTGGCACAGTGAGCTACTTTGTTATTGTCGAACCTTACATTTTTGACATTGCAAAACGTGCAAAATATTATCACAAATATTTAAAAATACTTCTTACTTTTGCATGCACATAATGTAATTTCCAACGGTCAAGAAAAATATTTCAGCTTCGTAAATGTAATGAAAGAAAAGTCTGATTAAGAAATGATTATTTTTTATACTTTAAATATTGATAAGTATAATGCACAAACTATAATAAGAATATAAACTAAATACTATATGTGAGAAAGAAATAATTCAATAAATAATTTTACTTCTTTATCCTTTAAACACGTTTTAAATACATAAAATATTGTAGCACAGAGATATGTACTTAAATTAAGTATTGAAAAGAAACAAAGTACATTCATGCGTTCTGTAAATACACGCGAGTGGTTCACTTCTATAACCACTGCTAAAGTGTCTTCTAACAAAAAAATTTATCCACAACCTTTTGTTACGATTGTAGTATACTTTGCAGACCACACCCCTCCACTTGCAAAACGACGCCCCTGACACTGGGATTGGCTTTTGCTTCGTTTTTACGCCAAAATAACGAAAAAATGTTCTTTTCTGATAAATAAAGAAAAAATATTTTTCTTTTATTATGCTTAAAAAGATATACTTAGAAAAGAAACTAGTATTACAGGAAAATTTAGTTGTTTTAAATAAGTGGGGCATCCAACTGAAAATATTGTCAACAAGAAAAAGTCTTAATTTCATTCGAACATCTAATTAAAACATTTGATATTTAACTAATATGTATGTTTTATACGTACCTGTTCTGCAATTGAAATCTCCCATGGATGCAGTCAAATATACACTAATACAAGTGACGTAAATCTCTTATATTATGAAAGAAACTTTTTTCCAATGTATAGTTTCAGAAACAACTTTTCTCAATACGTAATAAATTATACGTAAAAGTATAACAAAATAAAAAAAAAACATTCCTTGAAAAATTTAAGCGGCACAATTTTGTTCGATAAACTAAGTTTGTTCCATAAACTAACTGTTGTCAAAGAATATTATTCATTGACATTTACTTCAGTGTTTATAAGAAAATTGTTTTAATTCATTTTAACTTTTAAATAAAACTGCATGAGAATATAAGTGATATTCCTGAAGATTATTTTATGTATTTTTTCCAGAATAATTAAAATAATTTTTCAGCAATTTCAATTCAAAATCAAATTTTCAGCAGTAATTATTAAATACTTGTAAATATGTAGAAAATATTCACCATTCCATTTTAATATTTTTAAAAATAAATACTTATAAACATTACTGCTATTTTTCTAGATAATTAAAATTTGTTTCTTCTAAAAATAATTAAAATGATTAATAAACAAAGAAAATGATTTATTATTATTATTTAAATGCTTATATAGAAGAAAAATTAAAGCATTTACATTAAAAGTATTTGGAAACATGAATTTTAGTTCCCAAGATTATATATACTATGAATATATATATATATATATATATATATATATATATATATATATATATATATATATATATATATATATATATATATATATATATATATATATATATATATATATATATATATATATATATATGTATATATATATATATATATATATATATATATATATATATATATATATATATATATATATATATATATATATATAATTAAATTACTTTTTTATTTATAAGTGTTTATGAAAATAATTAAATAATTAAAAAAATAATTTTGATTTTCTTATTTTTTTTAAATTAATATATATGAAGAAAACTATTATATATATACACACACACATATATATACATATATATAATTAAAATTACTTTTTTAATTTATAAGTGTTTATGAGAATTATTAAAAATAGTCATTTTGATTTCTTACTTTTTTAAATTTGACAAAAAAGATTGATACATTAATATTTTTTAAATTGATATATATCGAGAAAATTATTATATGTATAAGAAAACAAGAAAATTATTACACACACACACACACACACACACATACACACACACACACACACACACACACACACACACACACACACACACACACACACACACACATATATATATATATATATATATATATATATATAATATATATCTGTAATAAACATTCGGAAACATGCTTGTTATTTATGGGGGGTGAAAAAAAAGAGTACCTTTCCCTTCGACGAATTTATTGATGGGTCCGGGACTGACAGGCGACCCGTCGCTGGTGTCCCATAGCAACGAGGTGGCTGCCAACACGACGACGAAAATCATCGCTACTCTAACAAAACTCTGATTTTGTTTTCTTATTTTAGAAAAGAACTAAGAAATCCCTACAAATCTCTTGACAGAGAATCCATGGCAAGGGAGGCGAGGCTTCGAGCAGAGATGCGTCCAGAGATGGCCGGACATCGCAGAACAGATCTATTGATACTTTCGGAATTCACACAAGGAGTGGCGGAGAAGCTTGCTCTAGGAACACAAGAGGTTTCCACTCCTTGCTCACTCTGCTGCAGGGAAGCCGATTATAGGAATGTCTTGCGCTCAGCGCCAGATGGCGCTTTATGAGTCGATGAAAATTGATCCGCTCTTGGGATAGGGCTCTCGTAATTGGAGGGGTGGTCCTTGGGATATGGCACGATTTCAAAACATGCTTCTGCTGCTATTTGCTTTAGTATGTATCTAGGAAATTTATTCTACCACACCAGGGTGCGACAATCGAAAGAAAAGTGTCTAAAACAGCGGTCCGTTGTCGCTATGTGTAAGCGATGCCTCTTAAAGCAGCTAAAGAATATCTCTGATTTGGTGCATATTTTTTGGAATGTAAATTAATTTAATGGAAGTTTCTCCAAGAATTTTTGACTTCCGAAAATTTTACCAAGAAAATATTAGCTGTTCAACCACTAATTGTGCATTTTCAGTCAAATTGACATAAACCGTTTCATGTTATTCTATAGTGCGCATTAAATGAAATAAAAAGTTAATTTTTTTAATATATTAAAATAATATATTTTCAGACATATGCAACATTGTTTTTGCAAGCATCTTTTATTTTGTTTTGCAAACAATCTTTTTTCAAAAAATCTTTTATGTTTTATTATTTTTCCAAAAACAGCTTTTGCAACACTATTTTTGCAAAAATAATTAAACATAAAATATATTTTGAATTCACTATTTTAACATTAATTAATGACTCTTCGTGTTGTTTCCCACGTAATGAAAATTAAAACAAAAAATTCATTTTTAACATTAATGTTAAATTTACGTTTATACAAGCATGATAATTTGCAGCACAATTTATTTGCAAAGTAAGTAAACAGCATTTTAAATTCATTATTTTGACCCAGCAATTAAATATAAACCTTAAAAGAATAATATTTTACTAGCGATCAAATTTATTTGGTAAATAGTTTCTCCTTCACAATACTGATCAGATTGTCTGCAAAAATCTTGTACTTAAATCTAAACATGAAACGGTATATTAAAAGTTTGTCTGTGAACATTAATCAATATTTGTTTCTGATTTGCACTGCGACTGAAAAACAAGAAATGTTCGTTTCAAAAGCCTCAATTGGATAAAAATCGTTGGCCAATATTCCATAAGGTTAAACCTGTCTTCCAGTGAGATTTTTCTAGTAAAATGTTTGAAAGACTTAATCTGAAATCTTAATCCGATTTAAATTCTTCCATACTTAATTACTTTTTGTCACTAGCAACTTTTCCTGTTTGCATTTTTATGTTGCGCATGTGTTAAGCTACTACATATTGATATTTGTTTCACAAATACCATTTTTTTTCATTCTCAAATCTGATGAACTCGTTTATTTTTCAAATGGTGATTAATTGTGATTGTATATGAATTTTCTTATGTCAGAAGTTAATGATCCGCAACATTAATTTGTAATAAAAAATTTTTTTCATTACATATTTGAGTGAAATTTTTCCAAATTTATTCTAAATTTTATTTTTTTTAAATAAAATTTAATGCTAAAATTTAAAAAAAAATTAATGCTAAAATGCGTAGCAAACTATAAGATATGAAGGATACTTAATATTACTCTAAGATATTCAGGTATCTCATCGACAAATTTTGCAACAAAAGATATATATCGCCAATGTTGCAATTTAATAATCACATCATATGAGCTATGATTACGTTGAATTTATGATCACGTTTTTTGTAAGCATGTTGAATGAACGAATTAATTAATAAATTTTTACATATTTGTTCAGTGAATAAAGACATTTATAGTTCGGTGATTTTTCTCCTCATATTTAAAAAAAATAATTAAAATTTGGAGCTTGTTACATATAACGAGCGAATATTTTTTATCATTAAATTGTAATATTTAGCTTTTTTTTTTCTTTGCAGAAATGAATGACGAGCGAGATAGTTTGTATTTTCCAATTTATAAAACTCATTTATGTGTGAATTTTTCTCAAAATCTTTAATAACCAAACAATGTTACATAAACGCAAATCAAAAAAAAAATTGAGAATCAATTTTTAAAGTCACATTTTATTCATTTCACATTTGAAGGCAACTTTTTAACTTTAATTCCCTGTTTTTTCACATTTTTTAGTTCGATAACAACTTTAAGAGAGAATAAAGTGAAGTAATCATATAGACTACGTAGCTCGGTTGAAGTATTGAATTCATTCTCATTTACAGAGTTCAAAAAAATGTTTTATTTTAGGTTATATTTATGCAATACTCGGTTGACTGTTTCTGCCTACTGCTAAACAAAGACAACCACTTCACCACGCTGAATCAGAACCAAATAATTATCTCGTTGTCTGAATTGAAACACTCTATGCTTACACTTAATTTGATTCTTTTGGGGGTAACGTTTGAATGTGGAAAGCTTTTAATTGATTAGAATCTGCATTTCTGCATTCACATATGAAGTGGGTATCAAACCAGCGATTAATTGAACTAAAAGTCAAAACTTTAAGAATTTAGCTGTTAGTTTGGCACTCAACAGCAAAGGGATGTTAATCCACTCACAACAAAATATTCAGTTTAAAGTTTAAATAATATCTTAGATTCTGTGATAAAATAGCGTAAATAATCTATAGCATTTAAATTAATTTTCAAATTCATTACAAAATTTAGTTTTGAGGTATGAAAAATGAACAACCGCTCTGAATTTAGAGCAGTGTAAAAAGGAAAATAAATATTGAAATATAAATTTGATGCAAATGTTTCACCGATTCCACAAAATAATAACAATTGTTTGTTACGGAATCACATTTCGAAGTCTGCTCGAATAGACAAATTTTAGAGATTTTTGAGTTGTAGTGGTTAAGTAAAGAGATTTCCATTTCCCCTTTTTCTCCCAATTTTACAATTCCATTTTCCTCAATAGAGATAACTGAAAATCAAAAGTT
This sequence comes from Latrodectus hesperus, assembly GCA_037975125.1. Classification (NCBI taxonomy): domain Eukaryota; kingdom Metazoa; phylum Arthropoda; class Arachnida; order Araneae; family Theridiidae; genus Latrodectus; species Latrodectus hesperus. The sequence goes on along the minus strand of CM075858.1, from coordinate 77,371,164 downwards.
ATCTTGTTAAGATGTTAATGTTTATAAGAGATTTTGTTAAGTTGTTAATAAACTAAACTAAATTCTATGGCATGACAGCCCATGTGCCTACAGTGCCCATAGCTGTTTTCATGACCGAGGGCCCTGGGGTGCGAAGCTTATGTCCTAGTTAGGTGGTCAGCCTAACGTAAGACCCCCAGTGTTTAGTTACCAAGCATACTTGGTACTCAGTTTATCGACCCACTGAAGGGATGAAAGGCTGAGTCAACCTTGCCCAGCCCGAGGATCGAACCTCGGACCTGCGTCATGGGAGCGTGAAACGCTGCCACTAGGCCACCGGGCTTTTTAAGTTGTTAATGGTTAGGATTAATTTCACCCCTCTTTCCGTTAAGATAGTGATTCAGTAGAACTCGGATCTTTGGAGAAATACATTTTAAGTTCAATGTTAGCAATTGCTCAAAAAAGGAAAAAGAATTTTCGTTTCTGCTCTCTGCATGCAGATCTGCCAGAGTAAGTGCATTTGAAATTTCGTGGTTTTCTCCCTTGTGATACATGAATATTACTCATTAATTTTCAAAAGGTGACATTGAAATGCCCATAAAATTAGTACAAAACAAAATAAAGGAAATGATTAGATATTTTGAGTGAACAAGAGCAAATTTTACTATTGCAAAAATAATTAAAAACAGAACAGAATTATAAATCATTTTACCTTTGATTTTAGTACTTCCTAGGCTAAAATTTACCATTTAAATGTTTTGAAGATCAAATTTTATTTATGAAATACTAAATTAATATAGTTAATTAAATCCTCTTTCGTTAGTGAGTATATTATTGAATAAACTTTAAAAATACATCCCTTTTCAAATTATTGAGTTAAATATAACATTGCGTCAAACAAATAATGAAATATTTATAAGGATAAGGAGATTCTTGAGAGTTTTCCAGGTTTTCTCTCTTTCAACACTGAGTACGGTCCATGTATGGCGAAAAGTTTTCTTGGAAAGGCAGTAGGACTCGAGCTTCCTTAAGAGGCAAGTGCCTTACGAGATTTTTCGGCAGCTAAGATATTGCTTAAATCAAAGCTGGAATATGAACTCCGAATAATCTTAGAAACGGAAGATTGAATAGTGTGATGGCTGTAAGCGAAAAGGCGCATCCTAACGAAAGTATAAAGCAGAAGGAAAAACAAGCATTTCTTTAAAAACCAGCCTATTGTAAAAATACACGATATTTGGACACTGCATAGGGGAGACTTAAAGGCTATTTTAAAGGCACTTTAATGTCCATTGTGTGGAAAGACTTTCACTGATAATCATTGGCCGTAATCCCATGTCGCAAGGGACGAAACCTGGAAAACTTGCATCTTTAATGCATTTAACTTGCAAATTTTTGGAAAACTTGCATAATTTTCTGACCACTCTTTCTTGGTGTTGCATTTTCAATGTCGGACAATATTTTAGCTGCCAAATTTGTTTCCTATAAATAAATTTGGGCCTTTTATTTAAGAAGACATTACATACTTGACTAGGCGTTGTATTAATAATGCAATAAAAACTTGTAGTTCTTTTACAATAAATTGTGAAGAAAACAATCATTTTAGTAGTTGGAGAGTCAGGCAAAAACGAAGAAACCCAAACATTGAATTATATTCCTCAAAAATAAATATCAATACAAAACAAATTTTTCAACAAAATTTTCTCGACTTGTTAAAAATTGTCATTTATTTCTATTGCAGGCAGACGAAAGGTAGCAAATGTCTTTACTTTCGCTCAAAGTAGTGATTACAAATATCAATTTGGAAATATTTTGGTTTTGAATTGCGGTTAACAGTCAGTTGGTCTGCTTTCTTGACATGTTTATTGATACGTAAATCACATTAATATCAGTAAAAATGCATAAGAATTCCTTTTAAAGAAGTCTTTTGGAATGTCAAGAAAATAAAGAAATGCTCTGTTCCGTTTGTGAATTTGCCATTTTTAATAAAATATCTGCACAACAGTTGGATGACAACTAGCGCCATCTGTAACTTTTTACAATAATCAGATTAATAGCATTGATGTTTAAAATTAAAAGAAGTTTCCAATTTGATCAATATCTTCAGAACTACTGGACCCGTTTTAATCGATAGATTTTATACTTTTTCTTTCCCACTTTTCCTCTCTTTTAGTTGACGTTAACTTTTTTTTAAATTGGTATTAATTTTCAATTCTTTTATAATTTGAAAGTGTCTGAAACAGTTCATTTGTGTAGGATTTATTATTTAGTATATGTATACAGTGAGACTTTTTCTTGTTATTCCTTTACCAAGAAAGCACAAATTTTTAATTTTTATATATTCTTCAATTTTTATTTTTTTTATTTTTATGATTATTTTTCAAAATTCTTCTGTTTTTAATTTTCAGTTTTATTTTTCTATTTTCTATGTAATTCATATTGTTCTTATTAGAAGGAATTTTCTAGTTTCCTTAAAATATTTCTGATACTGACATTTTAAGTTATTTTATTTTTTTTCTATTCTATTGAAATTATCTAAGAGATTTTATTGTTATTTAACCAGATTAATTATTATTCAATTTTCACTTTAATTATATATATGTATGTGTGTGTGTGTTTATGCAAGTATAATTCTTATTACTATTCAGTATTTATCTATCTCCTTCACAGTTTTATTGAAGTTAAGTACTTAGAAGCTATTGTTATTTATAAAGTTGATTAAAAATTAATAAAAATTAACTTTTCCTGTGACGAATTTATTAAATGGATCGGAAGTTACGGGTGACACGTTACTATATGTGAAAGAAGTGAAGGTTAATACAAGAAGGAAAATCATAGTGGGGTTTTTTTTATAACGAATCCCTTTTTTTCATAAGCTAATAGCAGAAAGAGAAGTAAATCCTTGGAAATCTCTTGAAAAAGAGCTGTTCACAAGGAGGGTCAACGAAGATGCGTCAGAAAATGGAACGCGAGGGTGTTACGTAATTTTAAGTCGCATGTATGTTTATAAACAATGAGAGTGAAGGAGGGATCTGGATCAAAGAATAGAGGTTTTCATTAGTGTCGTTAAGAATGGAAAAACCAGGTTTGTTCCCAGAAATAAACCCGGCTACTTCCATAGGAATTTTGAAAATTTTTGGTAATTTGGTAATTTTTTGAATTTTTTATCAAAAATTTATTAAAATAAATAAAATTTCATTTAATTCATGATTTCTGCTGCTAATTATGGCAATAGAAAAGTGAAAAGAAAATAATTTTGTATTAATGATCATTTTAGAATAATTTCAAAAACTAATATTGAGAAAATAATACTTTTTCTTTCTTTCTCAGCTTCAAATTATGAATTTGTATTGAAAGAAAAGTGAAAATGTCAGTATTTATTCTGACAGTTCTGAGAAATATATCTTGATATATTTTTTATTTAATATTAATTAATTATTTTTATAATTTTCACATACATTTTTTTTGTATGAAACATTATTAATTAACTTTAGTATTAAAAGACAAAGTGGATATATTTTTTTTTTGCATATTTACGCTGTTTACTTCATACAAATAAGGTAAAACAATTCATTAAACGAAAGATGATTGGTTGAGTTTTTTATCATCAATATTCCTCAAAATTCTTGGCTTATTCCTAAAATTCCTGAATAAATTCCTGTGCTTCGAAATTCTGTAGAATTTTGCTCCTTCAGTTTCCATTCACTTCGAACTACGCAGCGTGACACACAGCTTAGCAGTACTTTTGCAATTGACACTAGATGGCGCTTTATGAGAAGTCGATGACGAACCATTCTTTAGATGAAGCTGCTCTATTATAGAATTATGATCCTTGGAGAAAAGAACGTTTACAAAATATGCTTTCGTTTCCATTTATTTCAGTCTGTCTTAAAAATTTAAAAAATAGATTTTTCTTAACTAGAATTCAATACACGAACATCTATTTAAGAAAAGAATCACAAACGGGAATCTACAATTAATCAAACTGAAAAATATAAATTTTTCATATTTTATCGAAGAATTATTCTATAAAACATATCATTTTACTACACTGTACTATAAGAATTTCAAATACAAAAATAATTTTTAAGAAAATGAATGGAAAAGAATAATTTTAAATAAAAAAATATATGTTGCGTCCATTTAATAAATATAAGAAATAACATGAATTGCAAATAAAAGATGCAATTATTTAACTGTTATCTTCAGTCAGTCATAATAAAATATAACATTTCAGTAGTTTTTATAATGTGAAAACTAATAACAACGTAAATACAAATCCATTTCAGTCAAAATTCATACAAATAAAAGTTTTACTTGTCACCAATGTTTTGCTTTGTCTTCATTACGGCTTTTAAGTACATAATCGTAACTGTGTTAATTCTTGAATAAAATACGATCGCGGTTGCTATATGTTTCCTTCTCTACATGTAATTCGGAAAGGTAGAAACTAAATTGATGACTCACTTATCGAGTGCGTTATCCGTTTATCGTTTTCAACAAGCATATGTTTGATCATTTCTTGATTCCCATTAATATCATCGGCTAAAATGAGTATTACGATTCTATTTGGCAAGAAAAACAATCAGTCAAACATAGCAAAATTTGGCGACATTTTTTATTGCTGAAAATCTTCACCAAAAGGTAATAAAATAAAGTACATTATGGGGAATTTTTAGTTGACGAAGCTGATAAATTTTAGGTAGCACCCCATTTGCATTTTGAAATTTGCGTTTGAAACATGAAATTTTCTTTTTTTGATATTCGATACCACTTTTTTTTAATTAAGTATTTTAATCGAAATGAAATCAAAAAATTAATATATAAATGTAAAAACTAATTATAGACACATTTTAAATTAAGAAACTTATGCATTATATTATTATAAGAAAAATGTCTTTCCAAAGATAATAACTATGTCATTCTATAGAGTAGAAGTTGTGCGTGGAGTGTCTACATAAATATGCTCATCAGTGATTGAGTTGCAGTTATTGACAGTTGGCTAGGATGCTATTTAAAGATTTTGAATCAAGTTCTGGGATTTCTTATCATAAACGAGGATTGAAGCGAATAAGTTTGTTTATTTTTAAATGCATATTTGTAAATTAGTCTAATAATTTTATACATTTAGTTCCACAAATAAGAGACTCTTGGTTATGCCTAAATTACATAGTGCAGGTTCCCATTCTTGACGCAATTGAGCAGATGGAATGGGAACCTTGTCCTAGCTTTTTTTCGGAAGTGAAAGGATTCTTGTCCATGGGTTCCGCCCTCCTTGAGGAGGAGCCCATGGATTGGGAAATTTCCCCTCCTGCAGAAGATCCAGAAGCAATTTCAAGTGTTCCACTAGACATTTTAACTAAGACCAAGACACATCTTTTGAAGTCGGCCATAAGCGAAAGGAAAATTATTCCTGGAATAAAAATCCGTCGAAAGTGGAACACGTAAGAGATGATTTTTCTTTCTGAGGCTTTTTGATACACTTTGATATGAAAAATATTAAAATAAAAATTTGTAATAACAATTTCCAATGGGCATTTGTTACAACAACCACAGACGTTTATTGAAAACAGTAATTATATAAAATATCCGGCACAGTTGCCGTGTAAACCAGGATGCCAAATCCGATATTTTTTGGTGATGAAGAAATGTTGTCAAGATGACGTATTGACAACGTGCGAGATGATATAAATTCTAGAATTGCCAAAATAGAATTTTCTGCATAATTCTTATAGGTCTCCATATTTATGTCGTAATAAAAGTCATGTTTCCTGATACATAAGAAAATCCGTCAAAATAATCACCAAACTCAGAATTTGTCATCCTGGATTATAAAGCATTTGTGCCAAATATTTCACTGAAAATACTAAATCAAGACACTTAGTACTTTTCCATTATACCCCTAAGCGATAATCGTTGGTAATCGAAGTGGGAAAGGAAAAATTGTTAATTATTTTCTTAAATATTCCATTTGCATGCATCGTGTATTGTTAAAAAAAGTTTATGTTTTTAGAAACTACTAAAAAATAATGCTAACATTTTATATTTATATTTTATAAACTAAATAACTATCACTTATTGACAAAACTTTTTTAAACGCCAATCTTTATTTCTGGCGGAAACTGTTAGCAATCGCCTCGGTGATCGATTGCGTAATTATAATGTAATACAACCTTTTTTCAATGAAACAAATTTAAATTTTTCTGTATTTGGCTGTTTCTTGCCCTTGGTATTTTGTAATCGTAATTCTACTTTTAACCGACAAAATTATCACCAACAATCTTTTGCATCAACTAACATTAGCTTTGTCAGCATTTAGTTGATTACCCTTGTTTATCATTTTTTAATCTATTTTTGCACAAAAAAATTCGATTGGTACCTATTAGATTTAAAATAAAATTTTGAGTCAATAAAATCGTCGTATCTACGTTACATTATTTCCGCTTCTCCGTAAGAAATAATTTCTTTAAGATCATAAAATGTAGTATAATAGGAAATTAACCACTACTTTATCTATTAAATCTAAAATCAAGTATATCTGATTTTAATTTAGCATACTGATATCAGATTCTTATTTAGCATATATATTACATTGATATTTCTTAATTAGAGCAATTACAACGCGAAAACAGAGTCAAATTACAGAATCAGCTTTTACAATTGCTCTAGTAACACCACCTTCAACTTCAGATTTCTTATTTCGAACTATCAATGTCAAAACCCACTTCAATAGTTTTTAAAATATATGTCTAAAATACAAATATTTGAAACGAAAATTAACACAGTAAGTTAACACCTTAATTTAAAAATTAGTTCTTTTGCTTTCCTTACTAAAACATCACCAAACTATTCCAAATTAGATGTGGTAGCTTACATATACTATAAAATCAATGTCTCTACATCATTTTTAGTTAATTATAAATATATCTTTTGAGAAAATTAGTACAATATGCGCGAATTGTAAAAGTTATGAGCTTATTTGCAAAGTATATAACTCAAAGCATTTTTATGTTTATATTAATTTATGTTTTTATAATATTAATGATATTTGTGTAAGACCCATAAAACAGCAAAGTTGGTGCAAATATCGCCAAATTGTCACCAAATCGTATTATATTTTTCAATGCAATGAGGGATGAAACAATATTAAGTTTGGCACAGGTGCTGTATAATCCAGAATGTCAAACTCTGAATTTGTTTGGCGATGAAGAAATGTTGCCAAGATAACATATTGTGACGTGTGAAGTGATGTAAATACTAGGTTTGTCAAAATAGAATTTTCTACATAATTCTAATAGGCCTCCATATCTACGATATAATAGAAACCAGGTTGTCAGATTCATAAGAAAAGCAGCCAAAAAATCACCAAACTCAAAATTTGACATCCTAGATTGTACAGCATCTGTGCCTTAAATTTTCAATAAGGTATAAAATAGAAAGCGCAACATACCAAAAAATTCCTATAGTGATATAAAAAAAATTTTACAGAGATTTTTTGCAAATATAAGTAAGTATAAAGGTACTCTAAATTCATTTGTTCAACAACAAAAAATTTACTTAAATAAAAAAACTAAATAACAGCATAGTACAAAGAAAAACATTATAGTTCATTCGATTTAGCCCTTTGGATCATCAATATATAAATCTGAGTGTAGTCAAAATGGTTACATTAAAAGCCTTCAATGGCAATATTGAAAAATTTCCTTTATCTCTCTCTCTCTCTCTCTCCCTCTCTGAGAAGACATTTGTTTGTCACAATTTTAACATTACAACACATTTTGTTCGACTTCAAGTGAAATTGTATATCAGGCACATTGGAGCATGTTTTAGATTACAGAATCATTTATATTTGAAATTACTCAACTATTTTTGATTCTATATAGGTAGATCCCAAATTTTTATTGTTTAGTGATGTAAACGAAGTGAAATAGTCAATAAAACAGAACTCTAGTTTAAAGAAACTCATAGTTTATCGAAACAATAACAATGTACTTAATATATAGTTTTTACTGTTGCCTAAAAATCTTATTATTTGACGCCATTCTTTTCCTAGTTGATGGGAATTTACTCATGTAACTTAAAATTTTGTACTCTTTTATTAGCTAAAAATTTCAATAAGTTCAACCCCATGCACATTTGCATTGCGAAAAATGGGTGTTGTTCTTCTGCATGCACGTTTGTCAGAGTAAGTTCTTTTGAGCTTTGTTGACAACGCTGTGCCAAAAGTAAATGTATAATTAAAAAAACATGTTAGTCTTCAAATATTTTCTATGACATAAAATACCGTTTAATGTGTAGATTTTTTTTAATTCAGTGTAAATGTTATCAAATATCTTAATATAATCCCTATAACTACATACATTTCAAATACATAAATACAAAGTTAGTGAAAGAAGTATGCATACTTAAAAATTGTAGTATTTCAAACTCTATTCATAGTAAATCAAAACGAAATATTACATTAATTGGTAGAGAAATTTTGTCCAAACAACAAAAATGAATGAATTTAAATATTCACCAAATTTCTTAGGTATTGGTTAGAGTGCTTTTCTTTGAAGCTATACATTTATTCTTAAAAAATGACTTACAATTTCAATTAAAAATATAAACTAATTATTTAATTAAAGAATTTAAATGGCTTTTAATCTTAGATAAAATGTAATTTATTTATGATTTGAATAAAGTTCGTAGAATTAATCTAGGGATAAAATTAATGATATGAAAAATAATTTCTCCTCTATAATTTAATATTCATGTATCATAAGATTTACTATGTGATTTTTGGAATTCTCACTGGTAAAATATCAAAAATTTCTGAAGACTTTTCCTGTTTAATTTTTTCATGAAAGTGTTCCATATCATAGTGTTAAAAAGTTCAACCAAAAAAATTATGCCGCCAAATATTGCAAATTCTAATCATTTTCTTCTTTTAAAATGAATAAGAAAAATGAGAATAGTTAATTAAGTATTTCTTGAAATACCAAGAGATAAAAAATTTATCTTAATTGATATTCCAATTTTGAGATCATAAATTTAAAACTTGCAAATATAAGACGTGTACTCAAATATAGTAAAATATATATATATAAAATGATTGCGATGACTAACTACAAGGCATCTGGCTTTAAGATGCAATATTTGGAGAATTATTTTTCTCCAGAAATGCTCGATGTAATCTGTTATGAAGTACTTGTTTTCGATACTTTTAATAAAAGCACTATCATTATATAGGACAGAAATCGTGACACCAAATATATGTCATTAACTGCATCGAAATATTTGAGGAAAAATCAAACAAATGTCGTATTTAAATAGAGTGACTGTTTAAATTGACGAATTATATTAAGCTAAGAAAAAAACCATTTAGTTTGGACAATTTTTTTTTATAAACTTTTGTGTTTATGTATGTTATCATTTAGAAAATAATGAGTGTGAATTTACAGTTTTGCCCTAAAGCTTATTTTTCCAAAAAATACGATAATATTATTTTCATATTTCTCTCAGTGTATTTTGCTTATCATCTTATAAAATATTTTACACGTTATTGATTTAAACTTATTTAAATAAATTCAGAGACTCAATTGTAGTCATTTTAATTACCGTTTTTATAATTTGTTTTTTGAATTTTAGATAGTAATGCACGCATTTTCACTTAAATATAATGGTTTCTTCTGTATGGCTTACCCAATTCTCGTGAATAATGTTTTATCAAGAGAAGATTTTTCATATAATAATGAATGTGGAAGAAAACTGCCAAATGTGCTCCTTTCTGCCAAGAACATATGCAGACAAACATTCCAGTTTAATGATACTAGTGATTACGTTTTACAGTACAGCTGTCATACTAAGATTTATTAATGAAAATATTTTTATAATGTAATTTTTATAAATTAAAATTATTATGTCTGATCAATTTTATAATAAAATTTAAAACAATGATGCAAGTTTCTTTTATTTAACTTGTTATTTTTTTTCAAAATACTTAACTCTTTATATATATATATATATATATATATATATATATATATATATATATATATATATATATATATATATATATATATATATATATATATATATATATATATAAATTCATTTATATAAATCAAAACATAAATAATTATCTACTATTCCATACACTACTTTAAGTCTACATAATTTAATGCAATTCATTTGAGAAATATATCGTAATACAAAATTGAAAATTTTGGTATTAAATAATTATTAGTTTAATGCTTATATATATATATATAATTTTCCATTAAATTTTAAATTAAAATTTTCAGAAATCACCTATTATAGAATATGAATACAAATATTGTTAACTAATACTAATATTTGCATGTTTCAAATTTTACTTTTATTCAGTATTTATTTGCAGTATTTTAAACGGAATCGAAAAATTTGAATTAAAAAAGTAATCCATAGATTTTTAAATTTTTTACTGAAATTTTTATAAGTAATATTTATAAGTAATTTTTATAAAAATTTTAAAATGTTTTAATAAATGTGGTAGATAATTATTTGTGTGTAGTTAAATATTCAATTTTCCATCCAATAATGTAGCATCCTAACGGGGAAAATTGTCACTTTAAATAAAAGTAAAATAATGTGTTACAATAATGTTCGTATAAATTTCTAAAATTAAATTATTCCAACCAATACCAACAAATTTATCGGCCTTTATATATCACTTTTAGTTTAAATACAATTATTGCATATTTAATAGAGAATAATGTTTCATATTTTTTAATATTTTTTTCCTAATTTAAAATAAATTTTGATAAATTTTATCACCCATAAATCGATTTAATTATCGATTAGAATTTTTAATAAATTCTGTTTTTTGATGCAATGCATTTTTTTTAAATAATTTTAATCAAGTCGAAATTTTGAATAAAATCAGCCCGTTGTTTTTTTAATGTTTTATATTCTGAGGTGACAAATTAGTATAAGAAATTGTATTGGAAAATATGTAAGTTTATAAGTAATGTATGTATGTAAGTTTAAGTTAGTAAGTATATTTTTAGACACATATAGTCTTAAGTTTTCACCTAATTTATGAAACTCTAAGAGAGATTTTTAGTTAATCAAGATATCTTTGAATGTTTCTATTTAGAATACAATCTGCAGCATAAAGCTATGTTCGAAAGCACCGTTTTTTTTTTTTTTTTTTTTTTGTTCAATAAAATTGTAATACTTATTTATTAACTAAAACAGCCAAATGAATTGAAAAATCGATAAATTAATAAGAATTATTTGACAAAATATGGTTTCATTTTCATTAAGATATTTATAGCTAATAAAGGAAATATCTAAACATTTTAATTTTCTTTTGTTTCCAATGGCAGATTAGGTGACTACTGTTACCAGAATAACAAACATTAAAACTAGAACAAAGGTAACATGAACACAGATAACAATACTATAAATCCTAAAAATAAGTAAGACTGAAAATAAGTCCATAAATCCTTCATCGTGTGCCGAGCATTCTACTATCTCGGCCACTAGAGTCCCGAGTTCAGTGCAGTGTAATGACTCAAATGGTTTACGACCATTTCCTCTGATATGTTGCACCGTGGGCAAAGAGGACTAAACTGTATGTTCATATGATATAAATGCTTAGAGAGACAATCGTGACTAAACCTCTTAAAATTATCCCGTAGCATATAGGAGATAACTCCTATTTTATCTTAGAAAGTGTCATCATCACATCTTTCTAAAACTACTTTTTACTCTAACTGCATAAACATATGAGATTGATATCTTTTAATCAAGGTTTTAAAGTTTTATCAAATACATTAAAAAAATAGAAAGGTATACACAATTCACAGCATTAAGTTTTAATTATAATAATTAATTTTTATCTCAGATTTTTATATTATTAATCCTTAAGTGAATGAAAAAGATTCAATATTGTTAAATAAAATCATACATAAACATTTAATAATGTAATATTTGTAATTAGAAATTCATAATTACAAATAAATGCAGAAAATTACATTTTGTGATATTCACTTTTAAATTTGCACTTATTGCAAAATATAGTTAAGGGGATCTTAATGGTTAGTTATTTAATAACTAACGTTCATTAACATTTTATGAATCATTCAACATACTTTGTAACAGCATCCGATACTTTTCATGTTTCTACTGCCATTGAGCACGTCTTGTGCAAAAGTTTCATCTGCAATCAATTTTTCAGGAATTAATTTATAATGGATGCATTAAAACACTGATTACTGTATGGTAATACTGTTTTCCTGTTCATTACTTAACTACGTTGAGAGGAGTGACATTTCAATTGAAATTGAAAGAAAATTATGTAGCATTATAATTTTTTTAACAAATACAATGAAAGGAAATTTATATTTAAAAATATTTGTTTATAAAGGTATTTAAAATAAATAATTATTCAGTGTTATAAATTTCCAAGATACAGAAGAGATCCTTTAAAATTCCCTCTTTGTACACTTTCATATTTTTAATGAATGTGGATAAGTTAAATTATGATGTAATTAATAGAGAGTAGATAAAATCATTTAACCAAAATGATCTTTCATGTACATAAAAATTAGAAAAAAAGGATTATTCCATTAAAAGATATTTAAGAAAAATAATCATAATTTATAATAATTATAAAACTGAATTATTACGATATCCCTATGAGTAAATAATATAATACACACACACACACACACACACACACACACACACACACACACACACACACACACACACACACACACACACACACACACACACACACACACACACATATATATATATATATATATATATATATATATATATATATATATACATATACATATATATATATATATATATATACATATACATATATATATATATATATATATATATATATATATATATATATATATATATATATATATATATATATATATATATATATATATATATATATATATGAATAAATTATCAAATGATAGATATGTTTTGACCTTAATATCAGAAAAGATGTGTGTAAAAACTTAATAAATATATAATCACTACTTCTGATAAAGACATTAATAATTTAGCTTTAAAAGGAAGTATTTAATTGCTAAAGAACCAGTGTAAAAGCATATGAAAAAATTTTGAGTTCAAAAAAGAAAGAGGATTTTTTAAAATATAAGGTAAGCTAGAACAATGTGGACGATTTTGTCATCGACTTTGATTGTAGGTACTGCAAAAAAGAAACTGCCTGCAACTATATTTTATAAACTGAAATAAAACAGATTATTTTCTGATCATATTTTATTTTCAGGACTAGTCTATAAGAAACATACTACTATAAACACTCTGAACCTTTAAAAGGAAATGTTTAGTTGCTAATGTGAACAGTTGAATAATGCATTCAATATTATTGAGTCAAAACTAAAAATAAAGCAGTACTTAAAGAATAAGAAAAAACTACAATAAAGTAAACTATAACATGCAAAATTTAACATTTAAAACAGTAGCATAAATAGTTACATATCGAAACTATCGGTTTTCCGAAACTTTTGAACAAAATGTTTTCAGCTATTAGGAAACCGATAAAATTTATTTTCTACCATTATGAAGAGTGCAACTACCTGTGAAAAATTTGGTATTAAACTTTGAAGTATTATTCAGCAAAATTTTGTATTAAACTTTTGCAAATTACCCATAATTTAAATTTATCTGAAGCAAGAGCTAATCCATGGTAGGTTGGTTGCTATCGTGTCCTTGGGGAGAATTAAAGATGTCTATGAGCTGGATATTTACTTCATGTTTTCGGAGTTAATTTATTTAAATTTAAAAATTCCTTTTTATCTTAAAGAATGATTTAACTCTAAGGCACAACATAAACCATTCTCAGGAAATGCCTTGAAAAGAAAACATTTTAGATTTATGGCATTGATTTATCTCAAAATGTATATCAAACATTATCAAGTAGTAAATTTGAATTTTACTTAATTTTGTTATTCCTGCCAATGATTCTGAGGCATAGTAAAAGGAGTGAAATAGGGTTAAGGACTGTCAATGAAAATGAGATTACGAATATTCATTACGCAGTTACCTTGGTATGATCAAATGAAGTGCCGCCAATGCTCCTTTTCAAAAGATATTTCTAAAGTAGAACTCGTAATCTTTTACGCATGTTCAGACAAAAGACTCGATTCATCAAGACATTAAAAAAAGATTCAGAGTAAGTGAATGAAATAGCTTATTCAAAATGAAAAATCAAAACTAAAAATAACCATTAGGAAGAATTTCAATATTTATCTGCTTGGGATTGGAGAAAGCAAAGAATAGAAAGCTTACAACACTTGATATGCCCTACTGTCAGAGGAATAGTGAGTTGTTGTTGACTGGGGATTATAGTTGATGAGATATTAGATTGGTTTGTGGCGCCATTGCATATGATTCCAGGACACATCTAGTTCGTATTCACGGCACTATGACAGCCCAACGTTACGTCGATGATGTGCTGCGGTCGATGGCACTCCCCTACTTTTAGAGGGTGCCTAATGCCCTTTTCAGAAGGATAACTCCCGACCGCACATTGCTACCATAAACCAACATGCCCTGCAATGTGTACAGTTGCTTCCCTAGCCACCATGGTCGCCAAATCTCTCAATATCGAACATGTTAAGGGTATGATAGGACAACATTTGCAGACTTTGCCACTGCCTCCATTAAAAGACGGACTTTAGCAAATGGTAGACAGGGAATGGAGAGTTGTTCCTCAGGACGCCATCTGTACTCTCATTGATTCTGTGCCTAGATATGTTGCTTCGTGTATCACCGTCCACGGTGGTTCTACAACCTACTGACCCAACCCTACTTTATATGATGCATGTCATTTCTATTTACAGATCACTTATTGTTCGTTACTTTATTTGCCGAGTTTCATCACTTTCTGACAGCTCCTTCTTGGTGTTGCATTTTCAATGTTGTGCAGTGTACTTGCTCCATGATAACTACTTTTGTAATGTTTCTAGTACGAGTTTTATCCATTCGGGTACTTTTCGAAGAAACTGGAAAGTTGATTAAATAAAAAAAATTAAATCTGAGTTGCATTTTCTTCAGACATATGGAAAATAACCATGATCAGAAAAGTATGATTTTCTAAAAGAAAAAACTATTCATTGGTTTGATTATATTTAAATCAAATCAAAATAAACTTTAATTTAGAATGATCTTTTTTGCCAAAATGCTCTAATGTTTTATATATGTATCATAACAAATATACCTGCTTTTATTTTTGAAAATCCTGCATCTGATGCGACGAAATAGATTAAATTTTTTAGGATAAGAATATTTTACAGCAATCCACAGTATGATCCATAGTTGGCAGGTCGTCCGGAGAATGGACGATCAGTCTAAGATTATCATGTTGAGATGGCCATTTCACTATGATCGTTTGCAAGGTGTAATCGATAGAAGCTTGAAGAAGAGGGCTTCAACTCAGGTGTTAATTTCAGCCCTTGAGTGGGTTGAAGTTCCTGAAGTGTGTTTAGTAGATTCCATCGACAGAGATAAACAGCCAGAAGTGCAACGCAATAACTGAATTTAATCTTGAAGTGAGCTCCTGTGGTTCAGTAGCTTCACGCCGCTTCCCGTAAGCTCAAGAAAGTGAAGCATCATTTGCCGCGGGCAGTGGTTGGGAGGGTGACCACGGTGAACTCTGCTTCACTGGGTTGCTGGAACTCCGTGGGTTGGGGACGAGTCCACGTTAATCTGTGACGTCCAAAGTCCTTCCGCTGGTGTGGCATGGATGTGGAGAGGAGGGTGCCAGCTCAGGTGTGGCCTCGTCACCTGACTGTGGTTCAAAATTACGAGGCACCTTAAGCAAAGTCGTACATTCACCTTCGTGGTGCTCTGATCCAAACGAAAGATGCTCCCTATTGACTTAATTCGCACTGCCAAAGGCAAAAGCAAACTTGGCTTGTCCAAGTGTCATAGGAAAACAACAACAACAGCAATAATCTTGAAGTATTATTTTGAATCTAAATCGAATCAATGTATGCTCTCATACCGATACAAATCCCACTGCCATTAAATGTGACCTACTTTACTATCCATCATCGTAATTATCACAAAATATATAAGAATTATTTAATGCAGTTTATTTAATTTAATTTATATATTTATTAAATTATTCATTTAATTTATTCTTAGTTTCCAAAAAATGTGTTGCTTTAATGAAATCATTATAATTATGCTTAAGGAATAATTAGCTTCGTTTTCAGATAAGCCCAATTTAAGACTTCGTTGTTAACATTTATTAATCATAAAGTTCTTGTTTCTTTCGTTACAGCTGAGATCCTGAGTACATCATTTTATTACTATTCTCATTGGCTTAAAATATCTATGAAGCCAGATAGCGTTTCATCTACGTCACATCTTATTGAGACGATGTTGTAAATCCAACTTGTCGACGCAATTGCTGCTTGCCTTTAAATCACATTCTTCGTGTGGCAGCAAACAAGGCGAAGTTCACCCTCGAATGTCTGAAAATATTGTTGAAGTTCATTTTGTTAATAAAACTATTTCTTATAAGAGGAGCAAGGCATCGCTTTGAGAAGACGTTTTCTATTGATTCAAGCCATTAATACATGGACAATACAACAGCAGAAAAAGAGAAATAAAAAGAAAAGACTAAACATTCACTATGGTTAGTTTAAATCGGCAAGGACGTTTTAAATTTTAAAAAATTTCATTAATTAATAGAATTCTAAATTAATAATTACAATATTTGTAAACAATCTCTTTTGAATCTTAAGACTATTGCCTTACTTACGCAAGCATTAAAATTTTTCTTCTACTTATTCTTATTTTAATTTGAATGATACATGTTATCACTTATTGGTTTAAATGGGATGATAATGATCTTGTGGAAAAGGACCTCGTTTGTATTTTTGGAATTTGACGAGTTCAGTACCCGACTCATTCAAAGATAATCATGATGAAAAGGACTACGCATCTTAATCAATCATTTGGTCTAACGTCTCATCATTCGTGCTGAGAAAAAGTTTAGAGAGAAGAATTTCTAACCACAAGGAGCAACCTTGTCAGTTAATTACACTTTAGCACAGAACTGTTGAATATGTTTAAAGGATTTGGTCAACACAAATAGGCAACTGGATACGTATTATTGGCATGCAAACGTATTCTTTTACAATTAAATAGTTTATATAAAACTTCACTGTGTGAAAGAATGTTTTTTAGAAATAAATGTGGGGAAGTTGTTAGTAAGGATCATTGAAAAGTTTTAAGAAACTTTTTGAATATTTGTAGTTACATTAGATAATGCAAAAAATAAATTTCTTTGACACACTCAGTTGATGCGAATTCGTTTTGTCGTGAGATTCACTGACACAAAAGAATTCCACAAAATTTGCATCTGTTTACCGCCTGTTCAAAAAGCATTGAGTCGGTATGCGCTAACCAAGTCTCAAAGATCTTTGCTTAACAAAAGAATGCTAAATATATATCTCTTGGATTCGAGATGTGTTTTCTTTATTTTCGAAGTTTCTACTTAAAATTCTGAAACTTTTTTTCCTTGGAAAAGGTTTATACTAAGTCTTAGAATAAGAATAGAAATTAAGATGGAGTTTTTAGAGTAAAAGATGAACTTATAAAATATAATTTAGTCATGAAATACAAATTTATTTTATTAATCCTTTTATTTCTTTTTATGTTTTATCATTTTATGCTTACTTTTTTGCACATGAGAGCTAATTCAATTAGAGTTAGAATAAAAGAATTTTGAATTAGAGTAAAATAATAATTTAATGAGAAAAACAACATTTTGAATGAAAATAATAGCATTTTGAATGATGGAAAAAATTTTTGATAAAATAAGAGTTTGCCTTAGATATATATTTTATATCAATAATTATTAATCAAACATAGTTTGATGTATATTTAGCTATGTAATTTAAATTTAGACATAATATTGCCAAAACAATTTCTCTGCTATTTTTTAACATGGCTCAATATTAAGGGTTAATGTTTTTAATTTCACCTAGAGTAAATTAGCCATTTGTTTCAACTAATATAAAAATCTTTTACCGGAATGCGTTTTTTATGATATGCACGGAATTTTCAAAAACACTATGTTCAAAATATTTTTAAATTTGTGTACAAAATAAAACATTATTTTCATCATGATATTTTTTCGACGAATTGTATTTAGAAAAACAAATGTTAGGAATTCAAACTACGCTGGGTCAGTAGGGATCCAGCGGAAGACTCCAAACTTAACAACTTCACCAGACATATCATTTCCCATGGAGAACATTGCAACTACAACCAACAGAACATGCACCAGCCACAATTAGTGAACACCACGGATCTTTGGTGTGAGATTCGATCTCACTACCTTTTGGAGCTGCTCTAATTTTCCAACTGAACCATATTTTGGCATCAGACCGAATTCTTCAGTACATACATGTCATAGGTACCCGTTTATAGAGTATGCAATCTTTTACAACCCATTCATACAAAGAAAAGATAAAGACAGGATATATATATATATATATATATATATATATATATATATATATATATATATATATATATATATATATATATATGTAGATAGAGAGAAAAAGTACATCCATACCTGAATTGGAATTCGAACCCAGGATCTCCCCTTCCACAGACAGGCACGCTGATTACTAGACAAGTTGGGTAGTAATTCGATTCATATAAATTTATCAATATCATATATGTATCATATTTTATCTTTAATTTTATTTCAAGATAATCTAATTTATTTCATTGTATTTCTAACTACCTATCAGTTTAATAACTTAAATTATCTTTAATTTTTGGTAAATATACATGTTAAATTTCGTAGTTGTCTTTCATCTCTTCTAATTTTAAAATTTTATTTTTTATGATGTTTCAAAAACACTGTGAATAATTTATGTATCAAAATAAGAGAGGTTTTACTCATTTGCATTGATAATGAAACAGCTAAAAATATAACTTAAATTTTTGAATTGCGCCAAAATTATACACTGTTTCTTTCAAAACACGAAATTAAAGTTGATGACAGTAGTGTCTGTGTGTGTAGTCATGGAAACCAAACTTAACATTAATTTAAAGGTTTAAATTAAGATAACATTGTGTGTGTGTGTGTGATTATTATTAAGAAGGGACCAAATAAAGAAGCTCGATTTTGACATCGATTGAAAAGCAAAGAAATAGGAGCCTATATTGAGATCAATTAAGCATTCATTATATTTCATTAAACAACTTCTAATACGTTATTAGTTATACCTTCCTATTAACTGATATTCAAATTGTTTTTAGAGAAAAATATATATATAAGTTACATTAAAAACTTAAATAATGTCTCAAACAATGCAAGCTACTGTAGTAGTTCAATTATATTTTTCGCCTAATGTACAATGATAATAGCATTTATATTTATTTTGTATGCATCTATATCTATTTGAGATTCAATTTCACTACCTTTTGATAAAGAAAGTGAACGCGCCTAACCAATCATGGCCGTCTAGGCTTAAAGTTAAACGCATTTTAATATCATTTATTGTTTTTTAGACAAGAAATGGAACGAGTATAAAAAGTTTGATTTTTTACTTCGCATGTCTTTTTCAAATATAATTTTTAATGATCAAACTTTCAATGAATTTAATATATTTTTGATACAAGAAGCAATTCTTTTTCTTACTCATTTCCTTAAATATATTTTTAATCATTAAACAAACATCTTTTTGCAGCTTTGTTTGCTATATTGTTATAACAGGCTCAAAAAAATTAATTTATACTTCCATTTTAAAAAAAAGTGCATTAAATTTATTTATCTTTTGTTAGTCGATCATAAATGGATTTCAGACAGTTTTCACGAATCAAGCACCTGTGGAACTAAGCAAAGGAAGAACAGCTTTTATTATGAAGAGATTAACCGATTCGATTATCACAAATGGATTTTTCAACGTGAAATTTAAAAGCTTCCATAATTTTGCAAAACATTTTGCCTTCAAATAACTTTTTTATAAAATATTTTAAAAGCTTAAAAAATTTGAAATTTTTGTAAAAATGATGATGTCTAATACTTTGTTAGAAATAAAATTGTACAATAGTTTAAAACTAAACTGTAAATTATTAAAATAAATAACAAAATAAAAAAATTATTTTAGTACAATATTGTTGTATGTTAACTATAAATTAAAAAAAATTATAAGACACAGTGTGATCATAAATAAGTGACAGCAAAATTCTTTTGCACAAAACTTTTATTCAAAAATTTCTTTTCCGTTGGCAACAGTATATTTTTATCCTTATTCATTGAATATTAGGGAAAAGGATTTTTTTAAATTGAAATCCATTTTTTATTCTATGCAATATCAGTTTGGATACTAAACAACACTGAATTTTCAAATGGCATTTAAGAAGTAAATTGGGAAACTTTTTAAAATTTTGAAACATTTAAATGTGTCAGAAAGGTTAAATTGAAAAAAAAACTTGAAAACTCTTTAAAAATGAATAGATAGTACAGAGCTACAGCATAATGAAAGAAAACGCAGTTTATAAACCAAAAAAGTAATAAAACGTGTCCACAAAAGAATTTGAAAAAATCCTTCCACTTTGCCAGAAAAATTTCAGAAGACTTAGTAAATTTGTCCAAAAATATACATTTGGAATTACCATTAAATAGAAATTAAAATTAAAAATTAAAAAAATGACAGTCCATGTATTAACCGAAGAAAATAAATTTGGACGATTAAGAAGTGCAAAGAGTTAATGCAAATGAGAAAATAGTTTTGCAACAACTAATTATAATTGGCAAAATAACAGGATATATGCGAAATTAATGCAAAATATCCATTTAACAAAAAGAATTAATCAAAGATTCCTGGGGTTGAAAGTGCAATAAGCAAGCGAGAAACATTCTTGATTTTTTTCATTGTAAAAAGTGTCCGAATTGACTAAAAATATTATTCAGAAAAAATATTTAAGTCTCACATGAAGAGAGAGAAAAACCAGAAAATTATTTTAAAATTGTTCATTCACATTTCAACAAGATTCAGCACCAACCCGGAAAAGAAAAGAGTGTTCATTAGTGATGCAAAAATAATTATCCATCCTTTATTTAAGACTGGCCAGCATCCAATCCTGATCTTAATCCACTGGACTATGAGGATGTATGGATAGTAAACTGGTGAACCTAAAAAATCAATGTCCACAATTAAATTAAAAAATTTACAACCAAAGATACGGAATAAAATTCTATTCTCTATTGTGCATGCCACTGCAGAAAGCCTTTCCAAAAAGATTGTCACATGTGGTTACAGTTAAAGACGTGCGAATAGAAATATTAGTTAAACACTGAACAACAATGATTTTATTTTTATTTAACAATTATTTTATCATTATAGAAAAACTTGTATCATAGTAATAAAAATGTCACTTATTCGTGGGCACTATGTATATTAGAATACATGGCATTTAATGCACAAATGGTGACACAGTGTTCTAGTAAGAGAATGCGTCTTGTCGGTCTAATGTACAAAAGTAGTAGATTCGATACACAACATAGATGAGAGGCATATTAACAGATGTTAAGCATTTTAAATCACTGACGGATCATATGCTTCTAAATGAGGTGGCGTAGAATTTAGATAAATGAGTTGTTGCTTTTCTCTCCTTCATTCAAATTAATGAAGCGGCTTGATTACGTCAACTGAATTCGGCAAGGGAAGACTTCATTTAACCAAATCAAATTTAACTACATAAATGCTTTTGAAAGAGTTAGATAAGTTGTAATGAATAGAATAGAATTATTTAAAAATAAAAAATTATCTTTTTTTTAATGTTTTCATGGCATGACTATACATTTTAATGAAATCACGTGGCCTAAAGAACAATATTGTCGCTCTCAAATCCACGAGGTAAAAAGTTCATTGCCTATCTCAATGGAAGATCTGTCACATTTTTTAACAGTGACAAGGGCAGGTAAAATTAGAAGTTTTCGTAATATTTCTTTACTGATGTGTGTGTGATGTGGTTTGGGCAACAGGGATGCTGGCTCAAGTATCGACTCTTTATTTGACAATTATTCAAAATTGCGAGACGATTGGCTGTGTTTAGTGGCTTTTACACCAGCAGAAATAGAAGTTTAAAACGTATTGCAAACAAGAGAGTATATATTTAAATACATTTCGATACCACTTTATTTTACATACATAATTTGGCACAGGATGCCATATTATCCGGAATTCCAAATTCTGAATTTTTTTGGCGATGAACAAATGTTGCCAAGATGACGTATTGTGACGTGTGCTATGACATAAATACTAAGGCTGCCAAAATAGTGTTTTCTGCATAATTCTTATAGGTCTTCATCTCTACGACGAAATAAAAACCAGGTTGCCAAATTCATAAGAAATCTGCCTAAAAATCACTAAACTAAGAATTTGGAATCCTGGATTATACGACATCTGTGACCATAATTTCCCTTATGTTAAATTACATTAATTTTAAAATACAAAAAAAATTTTAAAATATATATATATAATATTTTATTAAAGTAAATAGTGCACTAAGTATTCGACTGACTAATTTTTAGATTGTCGATTCCTGGGCTGGATTCTGTCTACTATTTTCAACATTACACAAGTGAACAGATACTGCATCCTTTAAAACTACTTAAATTGCATAAATCCAATATCATAACCATCTTCGGTGGGACCAGGTATCAAACCCAATATCTCCCATTCTAAGATCTACAATTTTCTTTGCCTTGCTACAATTTTAAGTTTTATTCATTTTAATTTTAAATAATTTTTGTATTCAAGTTTATTATTTTTAAAGAATATATATTGCTCCTCGTTTTCTTAGTTATAAACATCTGTTAAAGAATATTGTTTATATATTATCTTGATGCAAAAGATAATAATCAATAGAAAAATATTTCATCTCTTCTATTCGGAGATAAAAGTGTCTTAGTACTCATATCCAGTCTGACGCTGTTTAAAAAGAGGGATGTGGAAAACGATTTGGAAGTGTGGAATCTCATTCGGTATTCATCAATACAAGGACCTACAGCTGAGAATTAAATGAATTCTTCGAAGATAATAGTTCAAGCATCTGAAAAACAATTATCTGAAAATGGGAAAAAAATCATTTAAATATAAAATAATATGTTGAGTTTTATTAATTTTAAATTTAAATAATATATAGTTAAATAATCAATATATGCTGAAAAATCATACAAAACTCTAATTTTTTTTAAAAGATATTTAATTTTTTCTTTTAGTTTCTCATTATACACAATTTTATAGCATATTAGTTTTTATACTTATTTGTATTGTTTTTGATTGTAATTAAAATTTGATAAAATTAAAACTATAAAATCTATCAAATCAATTAAAAATATTTTCCAATGAATCTTGCATATATTAACCGCAGTGGTCTGGTTGGTTACGGTGTTCGTTCTCGTCATTGGAAGGTAGTGAGTTCGAATCTCGCGACCCAATCGAAGATCCGTCATGTTCGTTCATGGCTGTTGGGACAAGGTAAATATATCTTGGTCTCAATGTCTTCCATGTGAAATGATACCTTTAGGGACGGCAAGCAAAGACTGGGGACCACCTGTGTAGTCCCTGCTTCTTAATTACGAAGACTCACTGTCGGTCTTACAATAACGCAACCACTGGGTTCCCCACTATATTAGGTTAAAGTAAAATTAGTTAAGCATTTCTGGCTGTAGTGGCCAATTTGGTTAGGACGTTCATTTTCTCTAAAGGAAGGTAATGGGTTCGAATCACGACCTAATCGAAAATCCGTCGTGTTTGCTTATAATGGGTGGGACACGTTTAATGATATCTCTAGAGGTGCCAAAACAAGTCTGGGGGCATTTTGCTTGGTCTCTCTGTGCCCTCTATAAGGTGCTGTCCCTTCCACCCCTTGTGATGCTCAAAGGTGAAGTCACCTTTCAGCACCACAAGGGGTGGAAAGGTAAAGGGTGCCGGGGATTATAATAACAGATTACATATATTTGTGATAGTGAATCTATTGCTTTGATATTCTTTGATTTGATTTTTATTAATATGAATATTTAATTTCTGAGAAATAAATGGCCTCTTTCTAAAAAGGAAAATAAAGCTCTGATATTGAAATTCATGAAGTTTTTAACATTGTAAGAAATGAAGCATAATACTGACGTCTAAAGGTCTTTTTCTGAGAGGATTGAACTAGCAGTTAAATTGTTTTAACATTTATTCCTCATTTCAGTAGTTTGTAAGTTCGATTCTGGACCGGAATGCTTACAGTAGCTCATAACATTTTTTAAATTTAAATCATTATTTTAAAATGTTGCTTCTGACTACATCCCAAAAGTGTTCAGTTATATTTAAGTCACATGTATATAATGGTTATTTTTTAAAAGTTGAAATATTCCCATTTCCTAAATTGCTCGTAAAAATGATCAGCAGCACTGTGTAGTTCACATAAATCACAAGAATGGATGCTGCATCAATAAAAATTCGGCTACATTATTTTGACATGTGACTTTGAGTCGCTGACAAATGCGCATGCGTTTTCCTAGGCATTATTTCAACTCAAAATATTAATCCTAACAGACTGAAATTGGAAATTTCTTGTATAAAACCAAGTTAATTTGTATCTGTTTTCCTCAGCACCAGGAAAATAGCTTTTATTCATCTGACCTAATGTTGGAAATGAAACTAATATCATTTTTTAATATATTAATTGCATTCCTCTCTCTTTATTTACATAAAATGTCCATGCTTTCTATGTAAACTTTATGAAGTCTCCTCTTTGTTACTACACTTTACTCGTATATCAATGAATTACCACAAAAAATGATTTGCATCAACCTAAGTTCATAAGGTTATTCACAGGTGGCACTGGCAAAAGCAGCCACTCAGCCAGATGTGCATACAGATGCCTACATTTATCTCCTATTATTCAAAAAAGTTAGAAATTGAATGTGGGACCTACCATTAGTCCACGGTGTGTTAGTGTGTTACTATTCAAATATCGCACTCTAATGAAGTCCAAGATTTCTTCCAAATTTTTACGGACGGGTCTAAACTGGAGGGTAAAGTAGGAATGGCATTTGTTGCAATACATCACAACTCTCAAATCCACTCTGAGAAATTCAAGCTTAGTGAACATAACACCGTCTTCCAAGCTGAGCTCTATGCAATACAACAGGCAACAAAACGGGCAATACAAATTAACCACCCCTGTCATATCTGGTCTGACAGCCAAAGTGGGCTTAAAGCAATTGGTAACCCAATTACCACTAGTCCCCTGGCAAGGAACATCCAAGCTGACCTAAACATAGCCACTTCAATCACCCTAGGCTGGATAAAAGCCCATGTTGGAATTACTGGGAATGAACTAGCGGACTCCTTAGCCAAGGAGGCTACTACATTGAATGATGAGCAAACTATTGTCCCACCCCCACGCTCCTACCTCAAGAAAAAGCTGAAAGATGAGATTCACCAAGAGTGGCAAACACTATGGGATCAGGCCACAACGGGACGCCTTGTCCATAACATTATACCAAAGGTGAAATGCTACACTCCTTGTTGGCCACGCCAAATTACACTTTTCGTCACTGAACACGGGCCCTTCCCCACGTATCTCCACCGGATTGGAGCCCTCTCATGTGACAACTGTGCTTGTGAAGACACTAGAAGCTCGTGCCACTACGCCACCACCTGCCCGCTTACTAGCTCGTGGCACTTTAACAGACCAAGTGAACATCTACGTCTAGAATGGACTCAGAACATCGTTAGCAACCACTATGCCAGACCAAAGCTAATCGCCCTCATTACATTCCTTCTCAATCATAGAGACTTAATCATACCGAACGAGAACGGAGATGATGATGATGACGATAGCCAAGGGGACCCGTTTGACTCGGATACGGAGTATTAAGAGCCACTCTCCCTCAACAACTATCTCGCCAGTGCTCAACCTCATTCGTACTCTTTTCATGACTACTAGGACTGTATCACTTGTACATACTCTCATAGCTTATTTTCCCACTCACAGAACATTTGCCCGCAGTACATCTACTTCTCTTATTTAATCAAGACTTTCACCTGTATTCTCTTCTCCTTGTTTGTTACTTTTATCACATTGTATTATGTTTTATTGTCTTTACTCCGCAATCCTGCTTACCCTTATCCTACTTGTATTCAATAATCTTGTTTTCTAAATTGCGCAAAATATGCAACTGTCTCCCCCATTCTTCCACCTGTCCTCCTATTGTTTCTTCCTTCCAGCAACTCCTACCCAAACTGTTAGAACCCTTCTTGGGTTAGGCACAGGGGACCTTGCTGGTGTAAACGTAAACTATTCAAATATCTGTCATGTTCATAATCCACATAGTGCCACTCATTCTAAAATCAGAATTGTCTTATAAAGCCATTGTTATTAAATGTGTGAGTGTTCTGTTTTTTGAAGATAACTATTCTCAACATAGTTTTTGCTTTTAAATTTCTAGATTGGGTCAGGCGTTTACAATGCACTTTCAGCTGTCTATTTCTGCAAAGCCATTAAAAATAATCAAACACCTTCTCGTGTTAAAAACCATCATCTAATGATATCCTGATCACATCCTAGTCCTGTTCTCACCATCAGAGAAATATTGAAACCAAAAGAACATTTAATAAGCCTAGTCTTTCTCAACATGAAGATCTTCAACTGTTTCAGATAATGAATCCATGAGCACACGAGAAATAGCTCTTTTCCAACGGGGTTCTCAAAGCTTTTACATATAGCATTAAATTAAATGTAAAAAATATAATAGAAACTACAATTGTTTAACACTTTTTTGAGTTTTTTATTTTCGTTAATAACAGTTGTTAAAATGTTAAACTACAATCGCTTTATTCTATTTCAAAAGTATTTAAGCATTTTACCCCCCTTTGTTTTCAGAATTTTAATCATATTCAAACATTCAGATTCTTACGAACTCAAATGTTCTGATTTTTAGCAAAGAAAACTTCGCAAGTAAGCAAACCAATCATGAATGGCTGGCTGAGAGCGTTACCATGGTTACTTTTGGATGCTGACCAATCAAAGAGAATACAGCTTTTTGACCGACAGATTTCCTCTGTGGGTGCCGGAGATCTGCTGTTACTGTATAGACTGGCGTCCCTAAGCACTGCAACAGGTAAATACTTCTCTGTACTCCATTTCCTATATTAATTGCCTTTTAGAAATATGATAGAAGTTAATATACGTGGCACTACATGCATTCAGAATTTTAGATATTTTCAATATTTATGCTACATTTATTTACATATGGAATTCTTTAATTGAAAGGAATTATGAAACAAAAGATTTAATCACACTGCTTTATGAATATTATTTTATGAGAAGAAAGTTTATTTATTATTGAAGAATTTAACTATAAATCTATTGGACATATTGTTAAATTTTTCAAGATAATAAATTCTCTGACACCATAGTTAATTAATATTAAGTAAACATTGTGTTTGACTTTTTAGAGAAATCAGAATTAATGTTTTCAATAATTTTTAAATTTTGTAACGTAAAATAATATACAATACAATAAATAAATAAATAGTAAAGGAAATATAAATAACCCTAAATGTTATTTTTTAAATGTTCTGGAAACTATGGTATCTAAAACATAAATAGAAATTTAGGAAATCATTAACTCCTTTTTAACTTTAAATCAATTTCCTGAAACTTTTATGAATCATTTGAGAATGGTAAATTATTCATCATTTAACAAATATTGTATTTATTCTTATCATAAAATTCTTTTCTTTGCTTTATTTTGTTTCTATCTTTAAAAATAATTATCATTTAGTAAAGAATCAATTTTAAGTCTGGCGAAATTTATATCATAGTAATATTCGAAATTTTAGGTAAAAACAGAAAACTGTTGTATTTCTATTAAATAGAAATAAAATCAGCTTATAAATGTCCTTATAATCTAAGTATAATAATAGTATTAGATTTCACCAGTTAAATAAATTATAAAAGAGTGAAATTATTGTTATAAAAGATTGTATGATACAAACATTTACTTTAGGGTAAGGAAGTGAATTACTTTCGTTTATAATTGATTTTAATATGAAAAGCTATTGATAATTTATTTGAGATTTAATAAATAGTAGATAAATTTTTAAATGTAATTTTTATAGAAAGTAAAAGCTTGTGTAATATTTTACAAAATTAACATATTATGTATTATATAATAAATTAATGATATTGTTAAAAACGCACATTTCACAAGATTTTGCTTCACTTAAAAATTAAATTTTTCCAGTGGTAAATTGAAAAAAGATAATATTATGTTATCCGTTTAATTTAAAAGATAATTGTGAGAAATGTCTTCATAAGGAATGCTTTTGAAAATGTTAATACTATTTTTTCTTTTAAAATCTCTATTTGTAAGCTTTCTTTTTTTGAATACATTATATTTTTAATCAAGAAAAAGAAAATTATTCATTTTAGTACTGCAACAATATTTGACCGAAATTTGCATTTCGAGATCCATCTTTTTAATTGTATTACTGTGTTGTTGAAAAAGGTTCATTTCAAATTATTTAAAATTTCTAAATTTTATTATTCAGAAGAAGAAATATTATACGTCTTTTGCATTGTAAAACATGTGTACTCTAGTTGGCATGTCTGCTGATAAATACATAAAACAGATTCACAAATATTTATTTCATATTAATAAGGGACTTCTTTCAATCATGTGATTAAATTATAATTTAATTTTCTAGTAATTTCGCTTTGGTTTATTCTACTTATGTTTAGATTCTTATTTGGTGATACTAGATATTGGGGGGCCGGATCCCATTCGGATAATTGGGTTTCTTTAAAAAAATGGGGCAATTTTAATTAATTAATGTACGTTGAAAAAAATGGGAGAGAAATTACATATTTTTAAAGAAAAAGAATTTTTAATCCATTAAACGAAAAGGCAACACTTTCATATATTAAGATACTTACAAGTGCTGTACATTAATTAATACAGTAAATATATATATAGCGCTTTAAACTAAGATATTGCTTGCTGAACATCTCGGTTAGAGAAAGCTATTTCACTGCTTTCATACGTTTTGGGGCAGCCAAGTCGCGCATTCACTTGAAAGTGAAAATTTGCATATGGTCACACTCGGACTGACGCTCCATCCACTTCAAAGCAGTTTCAAAGCCAGCTAATGCTTCACTAGCTGATGGTCCCGTGCCTGCTTCAACTTGGACATGAAGTTCACCTTCTTTATCAACACTTTAAATAAGTTTACCATCATTTGAAATTCGAAACCTAGTGTCTCACTCGTAACTCATTCTCCCTGTATCTTCAGCACTAATTTCTGATCATCCAGGAGTTTTCAAATGAATTCTTTTGAATTCCTCTCACAAGTAACACATCTCTCTCTCTCTCATCTTCTCTTATCTTTCTTTTTCTTGAGATTTTTCCTTTTTCTCATTTTTTTCTTCTTCTTCAGTCTAATTTATTTTTCTGAAATTCTGAAAGCGATTCGGATAATAATCGATTTAAATAATTAGAGTTCCACTATATTAGAAGTTTTCCTAAGTTTCGTGATAAGAGATTATTGCATATATATATATATATATATATATATATATATATATATATATATATATATATATATATATATATATATATATATATATATATATATATATATATATATATATATATATATATATAAAATGGCTTCTTTAAGACTATGTCTTGGGCCATTGCAGAAAAGCCATAATTGTGCCAATGTGGTCAACAACCCCTGATGAAGCTGGCCATATTGGTACTTTATTCCATTTATATCTATCTTTGAAATTTTTTTAAGTATTTTCAATATAATTCTTTTCAATGTGTTATTTTCCATTTAATATTCTACATTTGGCATTTAATGTTTTCAATGTACTATTCTCCATTTGCCATTTTTTCATTGTATTATATTCATTGCATTTTATATTTATACTATTAACTATATCTTAGTAATACTATTCTAGCTGCTTTTGCGCTATATGTATTGCTGAAATTAAACATTTTTATATTCTTATACTTTTGGTTATATATATCTAACTTTGCATTTTTTATATATTCTTGTTCTTTTGGTTATATATCTAATTTTACATTTATGTTATATATATATATATATATATATATATATATATATATATATATATATATATATATATATATATATATATATATATATATATATATATATATATATATATATATATATATATATATATATATATATATATATATATATATATATGTATTACTTATAATAATTTGATTTAACTCATTTGATCCATAGTTCTCCATAAGATTCAATCAGTATGCATTATTCCGTATAGAGTTGTGATTATTAAAATTCTATTGAGTTTAAAATTTTTAAATTAGTAGTACATACAATTTAATACAGGGAAAAATTAATCACAGAACTCAATATTCTCTCTCTCTCTCTCCAGGGTAAAAGGATCAGAATGGGTGCACAAATACTTTCACTTTTTGTGAATCACACAATTTAAATACGTATTAATGTTATCATTATTTTGTTCACTGAATAAGCCTTAAATAAGAAACTTGATATTAATATAAAAATGGATTTTTTAAGACTCTCAAAAAGGTGTGACGAGGAAACATCCTGAAGAATAATCTTGTTATCAGATTTCTCGAAAATAATCTTATTTAGAAACTTAAAATTGAGCATAAGTACAATTTACTTCAAAGAACTGTTAATAGTTTCATTAATTGTTATCCTTCTTGAAAGAGGTATGAAAAGGAAATTGAAAAGCTGGATGGGAAGAAATAGGGTTCCGTTTGTGCAAGAATATTCCGCTGTAACTGTTTAATAATTGGAACAATACTAAACAAACATATGGGAAATGTCAATACATGTTCGAAGTCTATTAAATTTATGAAAACCTGTGTAAATACAACACTTAAAACTTTTGACAAATTAGATGATTATTCCCTTTTTATCCCAATTTATATCCTCCTAAAATCAAATTATTTATTATTGAAGTAGTTCTTAGTTTAAGAGAATAAAAAGCACGCATTTATATGAAATTCCTCTAAAATCTCAGTTCTTGTGGAATTGAAATAATAATCTATCATTTATAAATCCAGATTATAACAAATATCTATTAGTTATGTACTGTAATACGATTGTCAATATTTCTCACCCTATAATGTATCTTATTGAGGCCATGTTGTCATTGATTATTATTGATGGTAATTGGAGTTGTTAATAAATATGCACTCCAAATTCCATTCGAATTATTAAAAGCGAATGGAATTACATTGTATATCCATAATATAAGGTAATGAAAGCGATTATCCACCTTTTTCTTTTTTAGAAGTTCTTTCTATTCTTTTTTAGAAGACCTTCCTTACTTTTTATAGAAGACTTCTAATTGAAGTCGTTAATAATTCGAAGGTTTCACTCGTTTCAAATTTCATTAAAATCTGTCATGTCGTGTAGAATTGCATCACAGTTTTAGTGTATAATGTGACTGTCCATCATTTTGATATTATTACAATATATTATTATGTATAGATATTAGTAATAAGTGAGGGAAAAGGATGTCTCTAATTTTGATGGATTTCTTTTTCAAAAACTGTAAACTACACAGTATATAGTAATTATAAAAAAATTAAATTACTTAATTCATAAAAGACTAAAGTTACTTTTGTTTTCCTATGACTGAAGCTGTATTCCGTATACCGTTCTAAAAATGTTAAAGTAAACTCCTGAATTATTGTGATTTAACTAGTATTTTAATCTAGTTTGTGTCCCTCTACTCCTGATAGTAATACTTAGCTTCACTTTAAAATTGTATTTTGAACTGAGCTTTCGTTCTGAATTCTGAAATTAGCGTAAAATTGACAGAAGATTCAAATAGAATAAATAAAAACTATTTCTTTATCTACATACTTTGCCTGATGAAAATCAGAAAACAGTTTGATTTTTTTATTGCAGCATTATAATCATCAATTTCTTTCAAGGAAACTGCATACATTGCATGTTGTTATTTGTGTTAGTGAGTTTACTGAACACAAGGCAAGAAATTTTAACTTACGTTCGTTTCTATAGCTTTCGAGCACACCGTGAAGATTAAAGGGTGAAAAAAATTGAAAACAATATTGTAGTCTTAATAAAATGTACGAAAACAAAAAATGTCTTTTTTTGTCCTTTTTCTCGTCTAGATGCATCAGACAGGCGAAGCAATTGGATTCCAAACAGTAGACTGCGTTGAGACAGATGTGAGACCTAATTTCCTGTCCTTTCAGACATTTTCTTTAAATGGAACTGATTAGAAGAAAGCTTAAACGCCCCGAAATAAAACCGAGCTCTTCAATTAGATTTCGAAAGGAAGAGAGCCTCAAGGCGTCTAACACTAAATTATATGCAGCATTCTTCTATTATTAATACTTTCCTTAACATTTGTTTGTGTCAAGTTAAATGACCTGTGAGGGGAAAATAACTTCACTGCAAGTAAAAATAATGTAGATTCATCTATTGAAAACGAATTGTGTAGTAAATTTCATATGCAAAAATTCAAATTTTATTAAAATCATATCTTGTTTTTACATTTCGCTAGAATTTAGCGCACATTTCCTACTTACTTTCAGAACAATACGTTCTCCTAAAATATATGTTCTGTGCGCATGTGTGTATATATTCCTTCATATATATATATATATATATATATATATATATATATATATATATATATATATATATATATATATATATATATATATATATATATACACACACACACTGGTTTGCAAAAATTAGGGACAAAACGGTTTTTCTAGTGCAGCCGTTACTCAGCAGTGTTCCAAATCGATAAATATCGTACCAGAACATCCTCCAAATGTAAGAATATGGAAAAAGTAAAAAGAAACTGCCCAAAAAATTTCCAAATTATTAAAAAAGAAATTTATTGAAAAATGAGCATGGAGCAGAATGACAGAGACGTCCGAAACATCCATGTGACAGCTCTCTAGCAAGAAACATCCAGCTTTTAATAGGGAATATGATCTCCCCTGACTCCTGTGCAGGATTGACATCGTCTGTCCATACTGAGTAAAAGGTTGTCAATAAGTTGTTGAGGTACTGCTGCCCATTCTCCTTGTAGCGTCAATCGTAGATCCAGAATCGTTACTGGTGGTTGGTGACGTGCCGCCAAGAATCTTCCTAGAAAGTCCCACACGTGTTCGATTGGATTTAGATCAGGGAACCTTGCAGGCCAATCCATGCGTTCAATATCCTCACTTTCCAACTGCTCTTTGACAGCCTCTATACAATGAGGTCGAGCATTGACGTCCATGAAGAGAAACTGGGGATCCATAGCATTTCTAAAAAGACGCACATAAGGAAGGAGAATATCATTACAATAATGGGACCCGGTGACTGAACCTCCTTGGACAACATGGAGGTCAGTACGGGTACCAAGCATGATGCCTCCCCAAACGAGAACACCGCGACCTCGAAACCGGTCCCTTTCGGCGATGTTGGAGGAGTTATTGCGTGTTCCCCTTTCTCTCCAGATATGTATGCGTCCAGAATCAGTAATCAGACTAAATCGGCTCTTAAAGAGTACTCGACCTCATTGCTGATCCGTCCAGTTCTGGTGTTTCCGGCACCACACAAAGCGCCTTCTCCGGTGAGCAGATGTTAATGGTACGCAACGTACAGGTCGTCGTGTGAAATAGGCCACCATTGTGCAA
>CM075858.1:77309913-77334913 GCA_037975125.1 Latrodectus hesperus | reverse complement strand
AATAAAATATTTATTTTGGAGCAGCTGAATTTTCATCCGGATCTTAAATTGAGAACCACTACAAAAACGAGATGAGAAAACTTTTATTAAGATGTATGTCTCTAGTTAGTTAAGATAAAAGATATTTCCGTTCGAATTTTTTATGGCAGCATTTGCACACGTAATTTAAACCCTAGTTAACTAACCTTCGTTTCTCAATTAACGTTGATTTGAAATCACTGTTGTTGTTAGGTATGACGCTTGGAAAAGCCAGCATCGCTAGTCCATTGCTATGCGAAATTAAGTCAGAAGGATGCGTCTTTCGTTTTAATCAGAGCATTACGACGATGAAAGTACGTCTTTGCTCAAAGCTTTTTCCGGTAGATGGCACCATCAGAGTATCCACTCAATTTTGACTTTGATCTGGAGAGGAGGGGAATTTTCTCCATACCATTACATACATGGTAACTGCTCAACGACCGGTTACAGGACTTTCGATTCCACAAATTTAACGAGCGCCTATATCGTATGTACTCGGTGGGTTTTATACGGCATTGGAAATCAAACCCAGCCTTTCCGGATGAAAAGCCGATGCTCTAATTAATGGCCTAATAAGGCTGAAATCACTGTAAAGTTGCTTATTTTACAATACGAGGGTTACTCTGAAATTTTTGAGATACACGCAGACGAGAATTTACAAAATACAAATAACGGTTTAATTTTAAAGTACAAAGTATTTTAACACAGAAGGCGAATTTTTACTGACTTACTTCAACTTGTTTAGCGTGGAATAAATTTTAAACAGAAGAGAAAATGGAGTTGACGCGAGAACATTTTCGCGCTATGATTTTCTACGATTTCAAAGCAGGATTAAATCAAGAAGAATGCGTTCAACGGTTGCAATTAGCATTTGGTGATGAATCTCCAGCTTGAGCTACTCTATTCAGATGGCTTAGAGAATTTAGAAGAGGTCGCAATTTTCTTCAGGATGAAGAACACACAGGAAGGCCGTCGTCGGTAGTAATCCCGGATAATCTGTCTGCCATACGAAAAATGTTAATGGATGATAATCTTTGTACCTATCAAATGATACAGAAGGAACTTAACATTGGATCCGCAGCCATACACAAAATCATTCATGAAGAATTACATAAGAAAAAAGTAGTTTGCCGTTGGGTTCCCCATAATCTAACTGAGCATCAAAAAGAGGAGCGTGTCAGAATCAGTAAAAAAACTCTTAATATGCTGAATGATGGTGGCCACCGCATCATTTCTAAAAATTGTAACAGGTACATACCGTTTTTTGACGTTCCAACACGTCAAGAAAGCAAAGTATGGGTCTTTGAAGATGATCCCACGCCGACAATGGTGAAAAAACAACGCGCACTGAAAAAAGTGATGTATACCGTTTTTTCCAGAAGTATGGGATTGGTCAAAGCCATCAAGTTTGAAGAACAGAAGACAGTAACAGCAAACTGGTATACCACTAAATGTCCTCCAGAAATTCTACAAGAACTGAATGTTAGGGTACTAATGCTTCACCATGACAATGCATCTTCAAATACAGATGGATTAACAATTGAGTTTCTTAAACAAAAACAAATTAAAGTGATCGATCATCTGCCGTATTCACCTGATCTAGCTATGTGTGACTTTTGGTTATTCTTTAATCCAAAAAGAACTTACGTGGACGTCGTTTTCATTCAGAAGAAGAGATTGATGTGGCTATAAATGCATTTTTTTCATCTATTCGAAGAAATGAATGACTTGAGGCATTTAATCTGTGGAAAATTCGTCTACAAAAGTGCATTAATGCTGGGGGAGACTTTGAACACACCTAAAATTTTGTAAGTATAACTTTAAAAACCTAGTTGTATCTCAAAAATTTCAGAGTGACACTCGTACAACTTTCCATTTAACAAACCCTTTATTTTATCTATACGTACCGCTAGAGTAGGAAAAAGTAAATACATCATCGAATCTTCCCTTCTTTCTACATTCACAAAATAAAATTTTTTCAAAAGATATTTACTATATTTTCCACTTTTGAAAAAGTATTGTTTTTGCTTAAAGTTTAAGTATTGATTACGTTTTCGGTTTTCCCAGTTCGCCACCGACAGAAAGTGCACTGAAATGAGGATAAAAACGAAGAGTGACTTCAGTACTGACCTCAATCAAAAGAAATTTTAAGCAATTCCATACTTCATTCGATTTTTTAAAATTAATTTGTATGTGAGACTAAGTTTCATTGTGCGAAGTAGCATTTGAACATAGCTAAGTTAATAAAAAATAGTATATATATATATATAAATAAAAACTATTTTTCCACAATACAAACTTTATCTGGAAGATTGGTAAAAATAGGGGTGCATGATTTTTACTGGAAGCCAAAGCCTGGTATGCGTAAAACTGGTATGCGTGTGGCCAACAAGAAACATATAAAAATCTTCTATTAAAGTATCTTTTAATTCATTATTCAAATTATCTGAAAAAACACAAGTCTCTAATTAATTTTACCAGAATATTTTTATGTTGCTATTATTTTTTTCCACTGAGAGATATATCTTGGAATTCTTTTTATTTCATCAAATGAAATTTTAGTCAGGAATTTTTGCTATTGATAAATAAAAGAATAAACTTAAATATAAAATTTGGAGAGTTTGAAACTCAGTAAAAGAGAGAGAAAATAATAAAAATAGGATTGAAAAACCACTTTTTTTCCGAAAAATGATTTGGAAAAGTGTTTCAACTACAATCAGCATCAATCTCAATATCTATTTGAACTAATATTTTCCTGGCTAATTGAAGTAGTCGTAAATCCAATACCATATGATCAATCTTGTCTTTTTCAGGGTTTCTAATGATAATTGATGTTCACCACGAGAGGGGGTTGTCAACTGCTGACAAAAGGTGGGGGAACCCCGCGGAATGCCGGTTTCCTCTTTTTAACTCTCTGAGACCCCTCCCACTAGAATGGATGGTCATCGTCTACCTACTCATGCTCACAGGTGAGTCATTTGAAATAGTGATTGAAAAATCGAAAGAAAAATATGACTTCAAAATACAATGAAAGCAATAAAAAATTTTAATTATTGTAATTTATATAGGTCATTTTTTAACTTTATATTAAAAGTATAAAATTCATAACTTAAGATCAATGGTTCACAAAGCTTGCCCCGTTGATTTGTATCGAAATTTAAATTCCAGGTAAGTCGAGTCATATTCAAGATGTAAAAACTACCAAAGCAATAGTTTGTAATATCAGTTTTATTCTGATGTTATGCTAAGTTATTAAGTTTGGTATTATGTAAACGCTTTCTAAAATGTGGCTCAAAATTATTAAAGCAAATAAGGGCAGTTTATTTTTTAAAAATACTTTATCCATATTATTCTGTTAACTTTATGCCGCTTTGCGAATATTAATAAAACTGTGATCACCCCATGGGCTAGATCTTATTTTAAGGAGAGAACATTTACAGCCGTAAACTCGTTTCGCGATCAAATGCGGTAAAAAACTATACTATTACAAGCTTAACTCTTAATATTACAAATTCATCTTAGTGGACTGCCAAAATGAAGTTTTGTCTGAACTCAGAAGTGAACTATTAGGTTGATTTTTGTAAGTGATAAAAATATAAATAATTTTTATTCACAAACATTGAACATACAAGATTAAAAAGCTAGTATATAAATAAACTGTTTCACTAGGGAGGGAAAGAATATCCCTTATCTTTAGAAGTGTGTTGACAGTCTTCATAGTAGAAAATCCTCTGTCAGCTTTGATTGAAACTCAAATTTCATTCATTATTTATTATGAAAAGTTTTTCTGACGTGTACGTCTATTAATGAACAGGGTTTGTTCCAGAAGCATCCGGAATGATGATATTTAGCTGGCAACGCTGGCTAACAGAGTTGCCAGTCAAGTTAGTTGGAGATCTAAGCATGGAAACGAAACTAATGTCAGGCACAAACTTACAGGCAGTTGATGAGGCAGGATCAGGCTGCTCGAAAGGATATGGACTGCACTTTTGTCGAAAAAAATGCACGTTTTCGGAGAAGCGTTATGCAATCAAATATTGTATTAAGTTTGGTAAAAATGAAGAAGAGACAATCGAAATCCTTCGAAAAGCAGTGATGATAAAATCTAGCATCTATGTGACATAGAGATTTGGGAAGGTCAGTAGTACGTCATTTACGATGATCTGGCACCAGAGGGTATCTTTTTGTTCTCAAGATGAAAAGAATTCCAAAAAAAAAATCTCGGCAAGGGACTCTGTAGTCCATAAAAGCAAAGACCTCACTCAAGATTCCAACTCACGACTTCGAGGATGACTTCAATGATTAAATAAAGCGTGAGATCCTTCGAAAAGCAGTGATGATAAAATCTAGCATCTATGTGACATAGAGATTTGGGAAGGTCAGTAGTACGTCATTTACGATGATCTGGCACCAGAGGGTATCTTTTTGTTCTCAAGATGAAAAGAATTCCAAAAAAAATCTCGGCAAGGGACTCTGTAGTCAATAAAAGCAAAGACCTCACTCAAGATTCCAACTCACGACTTCGAGGATGACTTCAATGATTGGATAAAGCGTGAGATCCTTCGAAAAGCAGTGATGATAAAATCTAGCATCTATGTGACATAGAGATTTGGGAAGGTCAGTAGTACGTCATTTACGATGATCTGGCACCAGAGGGTATCTTTTTGTTCTCAATATGAAAAGAATTATAAAAAAATCTCGGCAAGGGACTCTGTAGTCAATAAAAGCAAAGACCTCACTCAAGATTCCAACTCACGACTTCGAGGATGACTTCAATGATTGGATAAAGCGTGAGATCCTTCGAAAAGCAGTGATGATAAAATCTAGCA
Organism: Latrodectus hesperus; assembly: GCA_037975125.1. Taxonomy (NCBI): domain Eukaryota; kingdom Metazoa; phylum Arthropoda; class Arachnida; order Araneae; family Theridiidae; genus Latrodectus; species Latrodectus hesperus. Next base: position 77,330,066 of record CM075858.1, on the reverse strand, counting down.
TCTATGTGACATAGAGATTTGGGAAGGTCAGTAGTACGTCATTTACGATGATCTGGCACCAGAGGGTATCTTTTTGTTCTCAAGATGAAAAGAATTATAAAAAAATCTCGGCAAGGGACTCTGTAGTCAATAAAAGCAAAGACCTCACTCAAGATTCCAACTTGCGACTTCGAGGATAACTTCAATGATTGGATGAAGCATTGATTACGGTGCATTGAAACAGTGTACTTAAAAAAAACAGTAAAAGTATTGAAAATCGTATAACCAGTAAAATTATATAGCCATATTGATAAATTGATTTTAAAATGTTCCGGGGACTTTTGTGACAAAAATTTAATGTAGATATATTTCCCTTCTTTTAAATTTTAAGGTATTTAAATTTTTAAATTGTAGGTGCAGTGGGAATAACTCTTGGCTACCGTTACCGATGGAGTTGCCTAGCTTTTTTCGCTCCTTATTGGTACATATTTTTCTTGGACAAATCTCACTGGAACAACCACTCTTACTTATTTGGGCTAATTGGCACTCAGATGATGGTCAGCGGAGCTAATCGCTGCTGGTAAGTAACGCTCGTTCTAGGAAAGGATTAGTGTGAATTGGATTATTTACATCTATCAGTCAAAATTATGCTTCTTACATATTATCCCATCGAACGTTTTCACCATTAAAATATGTCATCGGATTTTGCAATTTTTTTTTCAAAATGTGAAAAGAAAAGCAGGTTAGTATATTGATAACTTTATGATACAATTTCGGCTGGCCTTGCCAGATTCTTGAGGTTCCTAGGATCTGAGATCCTCACCCTCTCTGTATCTGATCTGAAAAGTAGCTATAGCTGTTTACTGTCTGGCTTTAGAATGGGGAATTGAGTTTTACTTAAGTGGGCGGAGCTTATGATTTCAGTGCAGAGTTAGACTCTGTTGCTTAGTTTGCATGATTCTGAGTATTTTATTATTTGTCATATTTTTATTATTTTAAGTTTAATTATTTAATAAGTTTATGAATATTTGGGTTAATAATTTTTGTACAAGTGCTGTAATTAAAAGTTAAGATTAAAGTAAGTTAAAATTCCTTGAATCACAACAGAATCCTTGATTCTGATTGGTTAGTAGCATAGTTTTGAGATTTTTTGCCTTTTGGCGCTCTTTTCTTGGGTTAGTGAGTTAAGTAATTGTGAGAAATGTTAGTAAATCATTCTATCTACTATATACAAAAACTAGATATAAATATATGTATATATATGTTATTTAATTTTTTTTATTATTATTTTTTTATTTATTTTTTTTTCTCATCCATATATACACTTTTGTGTTCCTTTTTTTCTTTTTTTTTAAATTTAAATCTGAGTATTAAAGTATTACGTATTGTTAGTTTGTTAGTTGGGTTATTGCACCTGTGCTATTTACTTGAGCATGAGACGGATTTGGGCAGAATCTGAGTAATGATCGGGGTCTGTATCTATTGATAGGGAGGTTTGCGTCGTAAGACGGAAGTTCAGTGATAGTAGGATTATTAGTTAAATGTGTTTTTTTATACATGTTATTCATTATTTTCGCGAAAAATTGCCTGATTGTGGGTATATTAAGTTCTTTTCTGATTTGTTTATTCCTGTAATACCAGGGTAAATTAGTTATTTTACGTAAGGTTTGATTTTTTAGGGTTTCAAGTTTTATTAATTTTGAGTCGTGGGTGTAGCCCCAGAGTGGGCATGCGTATGAGTAAATGTACTCGGTGGGTCTTTGGCGACATTTTGAGTCGAAAATTTTTAATGGAGTGACCATGCTTCATTGCAACAGTAGAGAGATGAAAAATGATAGAATCAGGATCGAGCTCTCATGACATTACCTCAACAGTATGGCAGCAAAATAAGTGAGAAACGATATCAATGTGCACAACGTCAGAAATTTTGTAGTGAAATTACATGCCGTTTCTGACTTGCCTATTTACAAGGCTAAGAGCAGAAATGTATTTCAATTCTTATTCATCAGCATTTGTAATGTTAAAATTTTTATATAACTACTGACTAGTAAAAATTACTAAATTTCATTTTTCAGGTCTTTGGACGGAAGGCGAGATCCGAAGCTGAAATATGCTCACGTCCCTCTCTGGAATTATGCATTGCTAAGAGGACAGGTGACTTCTGAAAAATCTCTTTATTAACATGTTGAAAGCGAATATTTTTTAGTAAAATTTACATTAATCAAATGGGTACCCTAAAAATATTTGTCCATAAATGTTAATACTACTAATATTCAATTCAATATTAATAGTAATTTTTCCAAGACATTTAGTGGAATGAATTTGTAACGTGTTGAATGATTAGGAATTATGTTCACCAAAAATATTATTGAAGAATTCGAACATTTGATGCGCTTTGAATTTTGAGTAGAATTTTTTAAATAGCTGGATTTATACATATGTCAATACATCTCACTAAATACAAATCATATGTAAAGGAAAATCCTGTAAAATATCAAAACATTTTACAGGATTTTCCATGATGTACATGAATTACAACCATGATATACATGCTAAAACTGGACAGCGGATTGTGGAGGGAAATGCTAGGAATTTATCAAAGATTAACAAACATATGCTCTTCTTCTTCAAATGATTTTAGAAACAAAATTGTGGTGATTGGAGATATCACTTACTGGCACCGATGTTTTATTTCCCTTTCTCTCTTTATATGTTCTGCAAACTGTTATCTATACATCTGCTTCTTAGTTAATGAAATGTATATGTAATTCTAGGTGTCTGTAATCTAAATATATCACATTTTAGCAATTTTGATCTACTGATAATTTGTGATTGAAAAAATTGAGATACTGTGTAATTGGTAGGTTATCTAATGAGTTATTTAATGGTAATAGGAACCTTAGTGTTAGGAAGCTCTTTGATTACCGCAGAGGCTTAGATGTGTGTAGCTGATTCAACATTTATTATAGTCCTAAAATGGTATAAAGTAATTTTAAAAATAGTAAAAGTAGAGTTACACAACAATATACAATGTGTATACAATACATTGTATATATTAATATAATGTGTATACAAAAACCAGAAATATAATTTTCGTTTCATATTGTTCAGCAATGGCTGAGTTTGAGAAATTAAAACCTTTCCTTCTGAAGTGCGCGTAATCCGAGCAATAACATGCAATGAGTCCTGATTGTATTGAATTACATGTTTGAAGTCCTGTAATTTCTGTTGGTCGCTAAAAATGTAAAAATAAAAAAGACATTTTAGCAAGAAAGCATTAAACTAGTAATATGCATTCACTGGGATTTAATAAGAATGTGAAAAGCTTTAGCCAGACACTATAACTGACTGTCGCCCTTCTTACAAAATTCATATAAAGCCAGATAAAATTGACTTCAGAAGTACTTGAATATTTTTCAAGTTTGACAATTGTGACTGTGCAAACATTTCCTCGCATCACTACTCATGAATTATTATTGCATATTTGGCACATGACAATGATAAAGCTATTTATTATCTGTAAGCATATCATAACCAAAACAATCTGAAGAACACGTTGTTATATCAAATCTCTACTCGATATTTGGATTGGATAAGTGAATTTCTTTCTGGCTTGAACAGCATTTTTACCCTTTGTGTAGTAAAACAGTAAGATAAGTCGAAAATGCTGCTTGTGTATATATCGATCTCCATATTTAAAAGGGCACCAACCAAAAACTACTGCGTAGAATTAAATTTAATTTTCACACACAAGCTTTGCTATATGAGCTCTCAAAGCATATAATAATTATACGGCTTAAGTGTGAAGTTGGGTGCAAAAAAATACAATTAAATCCTCTGTCGGGAAAAAACGAAATTACTTTCCGAACAACCCAATATATAAATTGATAAAGTTGTAACAAAGTGTGCAGTATGAAAATTATGTATCGAAAAAAGAAATAATCTATTAATCCTGTGTTGGAATATTGTATTATAGAACAATATATTTCTTTTTATTCATTAACACAAAAACTATGAATATTACTTTTTTTATCAAATGTTATTAAACTTTCTATGGATCTTCTAGATATTCTTAGTGTACTTCATAGCTGGATTGAAAAAGACCAACCTAGACTGGATTGGAGGATACTCTATGGAAAAACTTGGATATCACTGGGTTTTCGACGGATTTAGGTACATTTTTAATGTACTCTCTAAAAGTATTATCATTAAAGAATCATCCAAAAAGTATATCTACGTTTAGGCATTTCTAACTCCAAAGTTAATTAATGAAAGAAGATTAAAGTGGATCTAGTTTTGTCTGGTTTATTCTAAACAGGAAATTGCAATTTAAAGTAGACACTGAACCACTATAAACATCAACATTTGAGATGAGGTTCTAGTCCATGAGCTGTTGAATTGAGATAACCAGTGAACTATTCTCTTAGTTATATCAAATCAGTGATAACATCGACTTGATAAGTTATGTAATTAGAAACAAAGTATATACATAAATCATATTTTCGTATCAAATATAACGATAACTAACACAAATTTTGATTTGGAACTCACAGCGAGCTAGTTGAGGGGACACCGCTCTTCAAAGGGCTTCAAGTTGATTGCATACAACTAGAAATGGAAGACCTACCAAGTACATGCGATATACGTGTTCGTTAAATTTGTGGAATCGAAAGTCTTATTGTCGGTTGTTGAGCAGTTACCATGGGTGTAATGGTCTGGAGAAAATTTCTTCCCTTCAGATCAATCTCAAAATTGAGCGAGTGGATCCTCTGGTGGTCCCATCTATCAGAGGAGTTAAGAACAAAGTTGTACTTTCACCTTCGAGGTGCTCTGTTTAAACGAAAAACGCACCCTACTGACTTAAATTCACATAGCCAACGGCATAGCGAGTTTGGCTAGTCCAAATGTCATAAGTAACAAGAACAGAAATATATGTTGCGCTTGCATGTCCATCGCGGTATGAGCGCTAGAGTTTCAATAATTTTATGCCGTTTCCCGTAAGATCAGCAAAGGGAATTACTAGCCACGGGATTTGTAGGATGACAACATTCTTCCTCATTAGGTTGCTGGAGCTCGGTGGGTTGACAAGCTTCTACGTTTTTGTTTGGAATTCAAATTCCTTCCACTAACGTGGAGTGAATGTAGAAAGGAGAGTGCCATCTCAGGTGGAACCTCCTAACTTGATCGTGTTTCTCAAAATTACTAGATGTTTGGTGATAGACGAATATTCCAAACCCATTAACCTTAAGGTACAGTATGCGGATACTCTGCACCGATATCTACCCATGCTTTCGATGAACCCGCTTTACTTGTGAATGCTCTTAACGTATGTATATTTTGTTTAATTTAAATGAAGTTCAATAAGCAATTAGATACCTGTGTACTTTCAAAATACTAAATCTTAATTAGCAATATTAAATTATTCACAGATATATATATATATATATATATATATATATATATATATATATATATATATATATATATATATATATATATTTCTAACCAAATCCTCAAATGTGGCCTCGTGATTCAAAAATACGATCACCAAGTGATAGGCGAGTATTACAAATTGATTAACCTTAAGCTACAGTCCCAAGCTTCATGTACCACTATGTATGTATGATTTTCAGGTTTGGGGCTTCGGCGTTTTCCGAGTTTCTTTCCTCAGGACTGGTGAATAAGACTTACTATCTATCAAAATTATTAAAGGAAGATAATTTACTTGGTGGTTACTAAAATACCTTACCAATACCTTTAGGCTGTCTACGATTCTTTTATGTAATTGTTGTTGTTAGGGATTATCCTCCAAATGTCTGACAAAGTCAGACAAAGTCCATCAGATCATTCACCCTAAGGAAATCGGGGACCAGAAGGGAAAATGAGTAAATGTACATTCTGGAGAGTCATAAGAAGTCCAACATATGTGTTGAGGAGAAGCCAGCTCAGCTTTACATTTAGAGCGAACCTCAAGGATTTTCTTGCTTTTGAGATGCGACTGACCCCTTATGTGGTCAGTTGCTAATCTGGAAATAACGGTATAAGAGGCTCTGTCGCAATTTTGAGGGTGTACAAAGATCCAGGCTCTTTGCCCACGTACCAGAGATGGCAGGGAGGAATCTTCCGCCTCTTCAAAATATCAGAATTAACAATAGACTGATGTTCTAAAAAGGTGAGTGTTGAAGGAGGTTGATCATGGTAACAGTCATCCCTGGCCAGTCGATCCGCTTGCTCGTTGCCATATAATAGTTGTCTACATGCGAAGGAATACATTGAAAATAGACGTCAGGGAACTTGGAATGAGCTTAAGTTTGAGAAGCAAGATGTACTGGTTTGATCACCAATTTTAATCCATATGTGAAGGTGCTGAAGAGAGTTTCTAGTCAAATTATTCATATTATTAATAGTATATATTTAAATTTATGCTACTATTTAGTTTAAAAAATGCATATTAGTACAAACATTAATATTTATATTATTGCAATTAAATAAATTATTAATATTTATTTAATTGCTTATAATATTTGTTACATTATTAAATATTTAATTAAGCAAACTTTTAACAATTGAAAAGAAAATAAATGCAAATAATATACTAATCATGATTATAGTAAACAATGAATTTTTTTATAATTGATTTAAGATAAAAAGTAATAATAACTATTTTTCAATTGGAATTAAAATTAAATTAATATTAAAAACGAATTTAACACATGAATTTATAAAATGATACAGTTAAATTCTGCTTTTTCAAGTTACAAGCATTGTAACTTTAACCTTTTTATATTTTTTTCTTTCAAATTCATCTTTCTTAAAAACACTTATAACACTCTTTTTATATTGAAGCACAATATTTGGCTGTTTATTCATGCTAAACACAAAAAAGTTATTTAAATGTGCTACAATTAGCTTTTATTAGTGTGTATGAAAATTTTTAATTTCTTTTTTTTATTAATTACTTCAGTATTTGCTTTGAATGTACCGTTGGTCATTTCTTGGCTATTATCGCCCTTTGTTGGTTATTCGGATACATTTCGACCACTTATTTCTTGCTACCAACATCAATAAACACAACATGTAGTTTCATCTGTTTGAGCCATGATCAAGTGACGTGATCAACATCTACGTGCTGGATCTCTGTTGTTGTTACATTTGACACTTGGATCTACATTTGGATCCAAGCTCGTTAACAGATGGCTACGAAATTAAGTCAGTACAGTGCGTCTTTCGATTAATATTTGGTACCTGACAAAGCTCCACCCTTATTCGAGATTGCAATGGCATATTCACTGGGTGCACTTCGATATAAGATATCAATGGTTCCGCCCTTGAAGTGTCGAAAAGAAAAAATTTCATTTGGGTGGGTAGATAAATCATCCATGAAAGCTAAACGGGAATATACTCAAAGCATTTACTTAAAATTTTTACAAAGATAATTTTTTATATAGAAATTTATGGGAGGTAGCGTGATAAAAATCTGTTTGGGAATTTTTCGTGATTGATTTTCTAGCAGAAAAATGCTTTTGTCACACACAGTGAAAGTATAAAAATGCCGAGAAATTTGAGCTGTTACCCAAACTAATAAAGCTGGTAATTTTGTAGTCATTTAACAAGCAAACGACCCTATTCGCAAGATTTACGACGAAGACGTACTCTTCGCATCAGGAGAAGATAGAATTTTACGACCACGAAAAAACACATCTTAAAAAATGCAACAAATAAGAGGAATAATTTTGAAATATTTTTTTCTCTTGGTTTCGATGTAATTGGCGAAGCTTTCACAATTAAAACTCAGCTCCTAATTGTAACGCTACTTTTTAAATACTGCTTGATACAAATTTAAATTTTCCAAAGGAAACATTAAAAAAAGTAATAAGTTCATCTGATTTTAATTGGATTCATACTTCAGCAAATTTTCTTAAATAAAAAAATTAGAGGTAAAGCATTAATAAAGCATTTAAAATAGACCATTTATTAAGACAATATATAAGTAAATATGTATTTGTTTTATCAAGAAAAATTCATTTAAAATATTATCATTTTAAACCTCTACATAAAAAATAGAATGTTCTGAATGAAATCATGGCTGCATCATCTAAGTAACACACACATATATATACAAATATATGAAGATTTATTCTAATCTATGTAAAAAAAGGGGGGCTGTTACTTTCTGAGAGCAGACCTGCAGTTTCCTGGTTAGTTAGGGCGTCGTTCTCATCATCGGAAATTAGTGAGTTCGAATCTCGACTTAGCCGAAGATCTGTCGCATTCACTAATGGCGACTGGGGCACGTTAAAACTGGGTTTGGTAGCAATTTCCTCCAAATGAAATGATACTTCTGAGGGTTGCAGACCAAGTATTGGAGGTCTTCTGCTTGGTCCCTGCTTCAAAATCACGCAGACTCCACTCGGCTGCTTCTATCTAACCGGTAGAGTCCAACTCAGGGCTAGATACAAGGATGGTGCTACAACAACAATTTTCTGAGTGGTGTTAATTTCATTTTAACTCAAACTTATACTTCATTTTTCTCAACAGATAGAACAACAAAAATGTTTTGGGAGATTTCAAGAATTTATCTACTTATACTGAGCTAGTTTAAGCTGTACGATTACTTTTTCCTACAAGCTGACTTACTTAAAATGGAATACGAAACACTGTTGCCACTGCGATGTTGCAATTGAACCCATGAGTTGTTGATCGAAAGGACGGTCCAATAACTGTTTATTTACCAGTTCAATATAAGGCAGGCCGCAAACTCGGTAGACAATCCGATTGAGACGCCGTCTTATAGTAGACAAATGTGATCTCCTCGATGTCTTAGTGTGACGTAGCTAAAACGTTGCATCTGACGTCATGGAATCTTAAACCAATGAGAGCGCTGTCTCGCGGAAAGTTGCCAGATATTTCGAACCTGCTCGAAATCTAGAAACGTCTAGCGCTCCACCCCTTTTCTGACGTAACTAAGACTTCAGTGACGTCATTTGGTCTGATGGGATTCTTGCGAGACGCTCTGAGCATCTCGCGAGACCAGTCTCATGCGATCATCTACGAATTTGCGGACTGCCTTAGTGGAATGCTATCTAAAAGCGAAATTCCCTTTTAGATTCTAACTTAAAAATGATGCTTAGCTTATCGAAATTTATATCCTAAATCTTATAAGAAGATATACGCTATGCATAGGTTGCAATTACAGTTAATAGCATGTAATTAAGTACATATTATTTGCAGACTTTTCTTGACGGGAGACCAGATCACGTATTTCGTGGTCCACTTGGGAGGATTCCTGCTCGACTTGACGGTCGGCTTCTTCATGCTCATGAAGTTCTCCAGACCTTACGCCTTTCTCTTCTGCGGACTTTTCAACCTCATGAACTCCAGGATGTTCGCTATTGGTAAGGGCTTTATTGAACGGAGAATAAAATTATTTTTAAAAAATCTATTAGATTGGAGGATTTTTTTAAATTTAAATCTGGACTTCTGGCATTATTTCATTCTTTGAATCTGATTGCATGCTTCCTAAGACCATGACCTTCCGAACACAACTCTTCATTGGATTAATTCAATGGCAACCTCTTCAACAAGATTTTACAAATGGATTCAAGAAAAATTCATTTATAAAATCTATAGCAACCCTAAAAATATGCACAAAATATTCTGAATTTGTAGGGTTGCCAACGAGTTACTTTTGCTCTGAACATGTGCAGTAAGCTCATGTATTTCAAGGATCGAACTTATGAATTGTGAAACGCTTACCATAATTAATTGAGCATCATTTGAGGTAATGATAAATTGGCAATTTCTATAGTCTGTATTGACACGGAAATGGAATATGAAATGTGTGTGTGATTATATTGATATTTTAAATTACCTTCAGATTAAATATAGAAATTGAAAATATTTAAATTATGCGAATCGATTAATTTTATATTATTCTAAAGGCAATATATTCCATATGGCAAATTAAATATGTTTTTTATTCTATTTTTTTAAACTTAAATTTGCGCAGCTTTCACTATTTATGTAAATAAATATACTGCATACAATTCAAAAGCGATGAAAATTTGTTCTAAATAAAAATAGGATGTCTCAATAGGTTAAAAAGAATTGAAAATATGTATAGTATCTGAATGTAATGAACAAAATGGAAATTTTGATAAAATTATTTATCATCTACCCCAGTAATGCACTTAGGGTAACCATTAAATAGAATAGACCCCTTGAAAATATACCCATTAAATAGACTAATTGAAACGACCATGTACCTATTAAACAGAATATCAATACCGAAATGAATTAATACTCAAAGACAAAAATATTTCATTTTTTTAACATCAGTTATAAATAAAAAATTAGATGTTTTTATGTCTCTTCTTTAATTCTAGATATTGACTAAATTGAATCAAAGGATTATTCTTCTCCAACAGATGAAAAACAGGAAATGCAGTGATTTCACTAACGTTGCAAATTCATCTAAATCTTACAAAAATGAGATATTTTTCAACTGAATCGAAACATTCTATTTATTTTATCAGATTCAAATTATTCGAATATAATGTCAAATTCTCTGTAAGAGATATGATTTCATAAAAAGGTTTTATAACAATATTTAGGCCATATTTTTCTTTACCAATGCTAAAGTCCGACCATATACCACAATGCTTATGCTGTTGCAATCAGTCATTTTAAAAGAAAACTTTGTAAGAAAAAAGGATATTAAGATTTTTGAAATTCAAAATAAATTTGAATGAAAAGCCTTCCAATGAACGAGAAAGCTTATCCTTAGTAATTGAAACTATTATCTTGTTTCAAGGTATGTTTCCCTATGTGATGATTGCTGTGATGCCCATATTTTGCTCCGCTGATTGGCCCAAGAAAGTCCTGTCACGCCTCCGATTGTCGAGTTCCTGGATGGATTCATCTCCTGATTACAGTGTAGACTGTATATACCCTCTCGAAGATCCTGAGAGAGAAAACCATGTAAGTATATCATAACTTCCTAATGTATGTGTGTTACTGCTAAATTACAGAAATCGCTTTTACTCGTTTTCGCAGATTAACTTGCCTGATCAATTTTATGAAGCCTAATGTTATATCATTTCTCAAATTACTGAGGCTATCAACAAAAATAAGCTTGATAAACTCCACATTAACAACTAGGCACTCGTAAAAGTAAAAAAAATTAATAATATATAAGACTCTTATTGGAAAAACGGAAACATTTTTGTACCCTTAAAGTAACATAATTTGTCAATATCTGAAACACAAATTTGCAAGCACAATCACCCCTCCAGCATTTAACTTTTATATTGCAGGGAACATTGAGGTTTGGTTGGAAAATATATCATTGCCATTATCGGAAGGTAGTAAATTCGATTCCCGGCTCAGCTGAAGATCGATCATGTTCACAAAAGGTGGACTGATGCACTTTCTTAAAGTGAAGAGATACCCCGGTGGCATACATACAACGTAAAGCAGGCGAGCCCCGGAATGTATCTTTACATTAACGGGTTTGGAATACTCGCCCATCACCATGTGCCTTGTTATTTTGAACCTTGATTAGGTGAAGAGGTCACACATGAGCTGGAACCCTCCTCGCCACATCCACTCCACAACAGCGGAAGGACTTTGAGCGTCACAGATGAACGTGGATACGTCCTCAATCCACGGTGCTCCAGCAATAGTGATGTAAAATTCCCGGGAATTTTGAAGCTTGGGAATTAACTCGGGAATTTCGGGAAAAAACCGGGAATTTTGGGGAACATTGGGAATTTTGAGGGAATAAACTCAGCCAATCATATTTCGTTTTAGATATTCTTTTTTCGCATGTATATGAAGCGAAGTGAAGTAAAATTTGATATCTAAATAATTTTTAAACAAAGTGAAATTTTATTTTCTAAAATAAGCATTCATAAAAGCAGTGAAAAGCATAAAATATGAATATTAAAATTGTAAAAATTTCAACCTAGGGGATATTTTTATATCGGTGTATAGCGAGATCTGTCGCTAAGATTGTTGGGAAGCCAATGTTTCTCACAAATATATATTTAATGAAACTATGAAAAAAAACTGAAAATTGTTATTTGATCAAAAATAATATTGTTTCATTGTAACAAATAGTGAATCTTTTCTTCATATCTATTTATACATTTTCAGTTCTTTTAGGTTGTAAGAGATTTATTATTTTTTGCGATCATTCTTTATATAGTAGATTTGTTTCTTATATATTCGAAATTACTTTATTTAAAAAAATGATTTTTTTAAATTTTAATGTATTATTTTTCTTAAAAACAAATTATTTGAAAAAAGTAAGGAAGTACTTGATTTTTTCAGTCTTTGTAATAAACTGAAAATTGATGATTTAAAAATAAATAATGCCAAGCAAATTGCTTTCACTTTTGTTTTGACTTTTAATTGATAAATTTTTAATTTATCAATGATACAAAACGATACCGTGTCATGTATTCTTCTCAACTGAATATGTGTAAATGGTGCACAAATTTAATATGTTAATGAAAGTATGTGGTGAGGCGACATGTAAGTTGTGAACAAAAAAGAGCTATTCCAGCACGAATCATCATTTAAATAATATCTTGTAGGAATTAATGTGACAAAAAATGTGTAAAAAAATTTATGTAAAAATTTTTTTATCCACAAATGTAATCATGAATAAAAATATTTTTTCTTTTATTATAGTTAAAATATTTAAAATAATTTTCTTTTATATTTTATGATTAATTAACAAGTTTTAAGTACAATATATATAATGCACACTTTAAATAAAACTATTTTTATTTCTTTTGCAAGGATCTGATACATTAATTTACACAATTACAATATATCTACAGTTGAATTATTCATTGAGTTTTTGAAAACAATTTTTTACAACATTAAAAATGATTTCAAAACAGTATGGTAGAATCAAAACCTCTTTAAACTATTATTCATCAATTCTAAATAATAAGACAGAAAATATGGGCGAATTAAAAAAATTATTGATAATCTGTCATTGAAAATACTTCCATTTTTCAGAATTTAGTACTAGAAATGGAAATAACTTTACGATATTATGAAAATAATTTACGAAAATCAAGCAATTGAATTCTGAAAAAAAGTGTTGCTTTTTTAACATTTTACACTCACATAATCTTGTAAAAAAATTTAAATTATTTTTTAATTCAATGCATCTTGCTTTTCATAAAAAGGCTGAAATCTGTTATTCTTTTCAAAAGAAGATTTTTGGTTAAAATACTAGCTCTAAAAATATTAATGCCAGTTTATAGAAAAATAATATACCTGTTTTCTTATATCAATCTTGTTATATAAACTTGAAAACTTATATTTTTAAGAGTTAGTTCAGCTTGAATTTTTACACACAAGATTAAAATTTGTACATAAGACAAAAATTTTAGGACAATTGAAAAATCTGTAATTTTGTGAATTTTTTATTTCCAATTCAAAAACTTGAAGTAACCATAAGCAATTTGTTCAGAAAGGATTTTAAAAATTGTACAGATACATTTAGAAATCTGCACAATAAAAAATCCCATCTAAATATGTTTCTACCTGTTACCTTGTGAAATAAAATTAGGTATTATTTCTCTGGTAGAAAATATCTAATATTTACAAATATAAAAATATTGCTTAATAAATACTGATTGATTTTTATGAATATAGTTGTTCAACATAACAACTGAAGTGGATATAACAAAAATTGTTGTAATAAATAATGTATAAAATTGAAGCTACCTATTTTACTGTAACAACACTAATACTATATTTAAAATAACCAAATGACACTAAATATCATAAATAATAGTTTAAAAATAGTTTTTCAATGTTTATACTACTTCTTTCATAATGGAAAATCAACTTGATGCCCAGTGATATTAATCTGTCAAAACTTAAGCCTTTGTAATGCTGAAAAGTGAAAATCTTTGTAGCGAGGTATTAGAAACAATATCCTACCTCCTTTCTGGCTTCTTAAAACTAATTGCTCATTTTAAAATAGCAAGTTTTGAGCATATTAAATGCATTGTAAATTAATGCATGTAGGTCATAGAGATATGCTGTCAGAAGGAAGACTTGTGAACTTCAGCTCACTTTAAAAAATTTCAAATACATAGACGAAAAGTTTATTTTTTCTGGGATAAATGTAAAATACAATGTAATTTAGAATTTATAAAAACTCTTATTTGAAGAAACATTTAACATATCACACATGAACATTATTATTTACAATCTCATATAAGTGTGTTAATACCAACCATCAAAATTTTCTGTATAATAGTTGATAATTATAGTGAAATTACACAAGATACATTTTTGAATTAAGAAAAATCTTGATTCATTAAGCCCCTGATTATGTTATGTGTATATACATATTTAAAATTATGTAATCTGCATATATATATATATATATATATATATATATATATATATATATATATATATATATATATATATATATATATATATATATATATATATATATATATATATATAAACATCTCTATATGACAATCCTTTAACTAAGCAGAACTTTTAAAAGCACTTTTCATCTCACATAAATTAATCAAAATGAAATTGGTAAAAATTATGGTGAAAATCAAAAGTTTTGTCTATTATCTAGTTCATTTGAAATTATAATGTAACAAACACAAAAGCCATATCCAGGAAACTTGGAATATTTTATATACTATTATAAATACTATCCAACCAAGTTAAAATTTAACTTTTTCCAAATCATTGAAAAAAATCCTCAGAAATACCACCTAAAAGATGGAAAATAGATATCTCAAGATGTTGAAAAAGAGGAAATGGCAAATGCTAATACCAGACAGGTTCTGCTAGCTACGATAAACAGGATTTAAAGGTTGTAACACTGATAAAGAAGTTTATTATATCGACACAAACTGGACCAATTTACATAAATTTAATATAAGAAACACTTCATCAAAATTTCTAAGTAACTTCAAATTCATCAATTAGTACTTTTCAGCCAATATATATTCAATAGCCACTATTTAACTTATAACTTTCAGTAAAAGCAAAATTATGATATAAATCTCAACAAATCTAAAATTATTGGAACTAACATACATATTCAAATTATAAAAGGTCCATAATAATGAATGAAATTTAATATTCTTGTCATGTAACCCAACAAAATTACTGATTTGTTATATCATTAATAATCAATTAAATTAACTAGTAAAGAAATCCAACATGCTTATTTAAATCTAGTTATTCTATTTAATTTCTCACCAACATTTCCAGTAATAAATAGCTTCATTTTAATGAGGAATGATATATAGTGCATTTTCCTACTTCTTTATTACAAGCAAATAATTAGCAATTTTAAACACAGACATTTTTTATATGACAGTATTAAAGTTCAGATATTTTCCAAATCTCAAACACCAATTGTAAACTTTAATAAATATAACAGTTAAAAATTGGGAAAATGTTCTACTAATATTAATAAGAATCAGTATTTATTATAATCTATGAACAATCAGTTTTGTTACGAAGTTTTTTGCATTAGTATTCTCTAGAAAGTATGTACATAACACTATGTAATAAATCCTATAGCAATTATATAAGCATTTATGAAGTATATCTATGCATAAAAAAACTTGCAAAAAAAAAATAAAATAAAATTATCAGTATAGTTCACATCATTACTTTTGATGGCCAGAGAAAATGATTGTCTTTTTGTATACAATACGTATAAAATTTGATTCGAGATAAGCAGATATTTAAACATCTGATTTAACCACCGAAAATAAAACCACAACAGTTAAAAATTACCTTTTAACTATTGCGGTTTTATTTAATGAATGTTTCAAACTATAGATGTACATCCAGGCTATTACTTTTATCTAAATTGATCAAAAATAACTCCAGATATCTAATGAAAAACAAAATGAATATCTATATACACTAACGATTGACATTATAAAAAATTTTCGTATGCAATTTCAGAATCAGCAATCAATCTAATTTACTGCGTTTGATTTAACATTAAGTTTACAAATAATAGTAGAATAATATTTTTCGAGGAATATATATGTGAAAGACAGCATATCTAAACGATTTTTCTGCCCAAAAATTTAATAAATACACATTCAAATAGTAAACATTACGAGTAACAATTACAATGAACACAACTGAAACCCCTACAATCTTTACAAACAGCTGTCATCTTTTTCCAAATTTGTTTTGAGAAACTTCTATTGCCATAAATGAAAGTAGAAATCATTAAAATTTATCTTTTTAAATATATTATGTGCTTTTAATAGTTAAAAACTTATAAATTGTTAAGAAAATTCAAATTTTTCCACGATTTTTAAAATTTGGGAATTTTTGAAAAATTCCCATGGGAAAAAACCCAGTTTATTCCCGGAAATAAACCGGGTTTTTTCCCATCCTTACAACACTATCCAGCAACCTAGTGAGGGAGAGTACTTGGTTACCCTCCCACCACTGCCAACACCCCCTAGAATATTTTAGGGGTGTTGCCACTGCTCGCGGTAAACGATGCCTTACTTTGCTGATCTTAACGGTAACCGGCGTGAAGCTACTGAGCCACTGGAGCTCAACCCGGTGGCAGCAGGCCGAAATCTGGGGAATCTTCTGTTTGGTCTTCGCTTATAAAGTATGAAGATTTTACCCCCTTCAAAAATATTTCCATTCAATGAATCGATCTACAAAAAATTCTTCCTTTCTTAATGTGAATTAAGAGTTTTTAGTTAGCATTTATAAAAAGCTCCTCACACACAAACCTGATCCCCATTACCTACAATAACACAAATAAAAAACACTAAAATGTTATTAGAGTTAAAGAATATACTTGGTGTTTGTTTATTTTTGATTCAATACAATACCATCAAATTAATTCCTTTCTTTGCTTTGACTGTTGTTGGTTGAAACAACTTTTGAACAATCAACGGTATATAACTCGTTACTATGCCTAATACGTAAGTAAAGTTAGTTGGAATTTTTTTATTCACGAATTTAACTATGTCGGAGCGAATCAATTAAATTGCAGATAAATTTGTTACTTGTAAAGTATCGGTTTCAGAAGATAAGCGATATATCTTTAATCATACGAATCAATTGGAACCAGACACCATTCGGATAACCAAAAACTCGGATAATTGCATCTTTTTTTTAAAAAAAGGGCTTAAATAATTATTGTAAACTGTAGATGGGAGGAAAAACTACAATTTCTTTTAAAAAGGAATTTTTAATCCATTAAATGAAAATATAACACTTTACCTTGTTAAGGTATTTACAAATGCTTTACATTAATTAATACAGTATGTATAGTGCTGTAAATGAAAGTTACTACTTGCGAACATCTCGGTTAGAGAAAGCTGTTTCACTGCCTTCATCCGTTTTCTGGCAGCCAAGTCATGCATCCGCTTGACAGTGAGAATTTGTATGTGCTCACACTCGGACTGATGCTTCATCCACTTCAAAGCAGTTTCAAAACTGGTAAATGTTTCACTGACTGATGGTCCCGCGTATGCCTCAACTTGGACATTAAAGTGATCTTTTTCCTTGACAATTTCAATTAGTTGACCATCATTTGCAGATTGAAAAACAGGCTCTGACTCATAATCCATTCTCCGATATCTTCACCATTAACTTCTGAACATCCGGAAATTTTCAAACGAATATTTCTGAATTCTCAAGTGACACGGCTATCTTTCTTCTCCAATCTCGTGCCTTTCCTTTTCTTCAGCATTTGACTCCTTTTTTTTCTTTAATCTAATTATTTGTCAAAAAATCTGAAATATATATATATATACACGTGACATAAATTAATGATGTAAGTGCAATATAATGTACCTTTTGTAAATCAACAACAACTAAAATACTTAGATAAAAGATCTATATCAGAGGTAAAATATAATTGTCGTTTTTGCAAAAGAGTTCTAGGCTAAAAAAAAACATTTTTAAATGTTTTAATTTGCAAACTATTTTTACACAATAGTTTACTTTCTTGAATGATTCAAAAAGTGAATGATTTTCAAATCTCAATCCCTAACAGATTTCTCTGATTCGCTTACGATGTTAAATGAATCCTTTTTTGTATTTCATTGTAAGATATAGTTTCATTTCGCAGATTACATTGGATTCAGTGCTATTTTATATTGTTTAAGATTAGTTGAGCTTTAAGAATTTAAATTTACGTCATTTGAATTTATTAATTCTTCTCTGTATTAGTTCTATATTAACTGCTAAAATACAGCAGTTTTGATTACATTAATAAATTTAAGAAGAATTTTTGGTTTGTTACTCAACGGTCATTTCTTGCACAGGAAGAATAGTTAGGCCGGGACCTACAGTTTAAAGTGAATTTCGAAGCATTACAAACACCCATGGTGGGATTCGAACCAAAATGTTGTTGAACCGAAGGTTGGAGCGCAAACCGTTCATCTGCCAGCCTGACTGTCAAATGAAAATTCTGAAAATATTATTTGAATAACTAATTGAAATAGGTAAACATATAAAATAAATTTACCAGAAAAATAAGGAAGAAAGGTATCAACAAAAAGTAAAACATCAGCACCAAAACATCTTCCTATTTTAAAGAAATTATTTTTTATGGCTTTTGCCATAAAGTGAATACAATAGTTTATATTGTATCTCTAAGAGACAATTTGAAAAGAGAAATGTGTTTAGGTTTTTTCTTACTATCAGAAACCACCAAATTTAAATAATACAGAACAATCGTAGTATCCTTCATTATAAAAGATTACGATAAATGACATGAAGTCCTTACATTTATGTGACGAAAAATGTCGTCGAATTTAAATATTAAATAATTATAGGAAACTTTTGTGCATAAAGATTGCCATATGGAAAAAATCCACACTTTTATTCAAATGGTCAAAGAAACGAATGGACTTACCCTCGCTTATTACAAACTTTTGGAAGTTAGATATTGCAACAACGAAATCAATAGTAACATTCAAGAGTTCGTTTGAAGACTTTTTAAGAAAAAGATAGATATATTTGTGTGCAAATAGTAAAGGTTACGTATTTGAGGATTCATAATAAATTTGAACTTCGTTGATTATTATTTGAATAAATACACTATTTTATAAATATTATAAAAACAGTGGTTTTATTCTATTCTCTTTTACCCCAAAATTTTATTCTATTCTAAATAACCTATTTATGGAATAAAATGTTATTAAGAACAAAATTTAATATCAATAGAAAATATCATAATAAATATGTGGGGAAAAAGCATCTTGAAGTATACATTATTTATAGTGAATTTCCATTACCAAAAATTAAAACTGCACTCTATTCATATTACTGCAGTTCCTGCATATTCAGATCATTATAAATTTTCTTTATAAATTTTAATGTTATAAAATTACATGAAGTTTATTTTCTGTTGTTTTAATTCCATCATTAATATCTACAATTTCCAGACATTAATTTAGATTAAACGACAGAAAATATACTTTATATTATTTTTAACAATAATTATTAAATATATTAAACTAATCTAAATATTGTTCTAGTATTAAATCTGTTCTAGTATATTGGAAATAACCAATTTATATATATATATATATATATATATATATATATATATATATATATATATATATATATATATATATATATATATATATATATATATATATATATAAATTGGTTATTTCCATTACCAAAAATTAAAACTGTACTCTATTCATATTACTGCAGTTCCTGCATATTCAGATCATTATAAATTTTCTTTATAAATTTTAATGTTATAAAATTACATGAAGTTTATTTTCTGTTGTTTTAATTCCATCATTAATATCTACAATTTCCAGACATTAATTTAGATTAAACGACAGAAAATATACTTTATATTATTTTTAACAATAATTATTAAATATATTAAACTAATCTAACTATTGTTCTAGTATTATAAAATTTCTTCTAAAATAATATGCTTTCATGTATTTTCATTTTATGAACTACTCCTCTTAATTTTTTGAATAATAAATGAATAATTACGTAGGAACAGAAAACACAACAAAAGAGAAAATCACTCAACAGGAATAAAGTCGGCATTCATCACAAGATGGCAGCACTAGCGTTCTGCTTCTATTTTACTTTACAAGCATTCATGCCGTACTCCCACTGGTTGACGA